>JABXWE010007202.1:0-21282 GCA_014611495.1 Limonius californicus
ATATTTTTTCTTTTTTACTTTGTAACCTTTCCTGTCGTTATTTTATGTGTTGTACGACAAGAGGCCACTTTTTTTGGAATGGAATTTTTAGAGATGGTTTCTTGATCTAATTTGAAACCCACAAGCATCTGCTATAAATGACAGACGGTTCATATTCAAAAAAGGGTCTTAATAGAATTTAAGGTCAAACTAATCAGAGTGAATCAGCAACGTGCAAATTATAGCAAGTTAGCTTCTTCAAGAAGTCGCCATTGTAGATAATTTTTAATTCATCTTCTATGGCAGACCGTACATTGTATGATGGTAAGAGATGATTATGTGCAATTTGTGCAACAAAAGTCTCACTCTCTCATACTGGCTTTGAACAATAATCCTAATGTGAAAAAATGTATTTGATTGAAATACTAAGTTTCAATTATAAGTGTTTGCACTAGTTCTGAACAAGTTTTATAAATCAACTTTTTAACAGTAATTGGAAAAATGTAAACACTTATTTTCACCTCTGGTTTACTACTTTCTTTTTGGTTGTTCTGCTGATCGGAAATGACGCTGATCAGCGCACAATATTTTGTTCCTTTAGATTGTATATGCGTGTAATTGAAAATTGAAAAAGAAAGTTTCTAACATCATTTCTAGGTCAAAGAACTTGACTCACCTTGTCCGTACAGCAGGTTTCATTGTCGTTGGTGTCGGTCTTCGGAATATCTGCTTTGGGGGGCACTGTGACTGTCATGGCCGTTCCAATTTCTTTGCCTCTTCTGTTCAAATAAAAAGCAAGCTATTATTTGCAGCTTATGTATGTACATAACCTATAATATTCATATGTCAGTAATTCGAGGACGACAGAACAATGTTGCTTGCCTGCTGAATAAATGACTAAATAGCATTATCATTTTCATTGTTTGCACTTCTGCTCGCTTTCACTGATTATTATTGAATGTAGCGAATTTCTGCAGTTAGTGACTGTGTTATATTTGCGATGATAACTGTTTTTATATATGTAGAAGAGTAAAATTAATTTTAGGTGTAAAATTGCTTGGAAATTAGAAGTCATTAGTACGTACCAGTTTCATTAACGAAAGTGGAACAGTAACAAAACTTGATGTTGGTAGAATTAAATGAATAATAAATAAAAGTAGTTACTCATGTCCCCTACATTTAATTTGAAGAAGCTGCACATGTTACAAGCTGAAAATACTTGACACAAAACTTATTAATTGAGTTTTTCAGACGGATGTTTTAGAAACGTGTAATTTTTTAATGTACATACAGGTTTGTTCGATTTCCCTTCAAAATATGTCAAATAATAACATGTTATTTGTAACTGTTACAATGAAGTTTTTCAACGGAACGGTGCACCTGCATTTCAACGAATGCTCTTTTCCTGGTGTCTGATAGAATACTCATTATTTATAATTTATTAAACCTGCAGTTCATTATGTCAGTTAAAGTTATATCTTCCCAATCTAATAAAATCATCTTCTTAAACAATTGGCAAAATAGAAGAAAATTGATAGAAGGAAAATATAATTACTGAATCATCCATACTATATTATTATATTTAAAAACTTGCATTTTAGTATATTTCGTATTTAATAAGTTCGTCGCTGCATATTACGTATGTTAATAAGCACACTTTCTACGTCTGATAATGTGGTGTATAAATGAATTTATAAGTATGCTAGAATGTATGGTAGTCGTCCTTCTTTGTTATTACAATATGGGAATGAGTTTTTGAAACAAAATCCTATATAAAAAAAAACTATTTTTGTTGCGCTTGCCTGTGAATTCTAATAGCCCGAAAACGGACTGGATATTCAAAAGCCTACAGTGAAACTATAATTAATATTTTTAAAATACAGTGAGTTCACGAGGAAGGAATAAATTCATTAAAATAAAGGCAATTATTTTTGTAGAAAAACACTTTTATTATTTTTTGCAATTTACTTGCGGCTTATACCGCGTCGTCATTTGGAAACTACACCCAACATTATGAGGTAAGGACCGACCTGCAACTTGTCTGCCATTACAAGCATTTGCTCTCTCTGTTTAGGCAGGCAGGGCCTACGAACAAATATTGCTAAAACTTCTAGAGCAAATGCTTGTAAAGGCAGACAAGCTACAGGTCGGTCCTTATCTGATAATGCTGGGTGTAGTTCCCAAATGACGACGCGGTCTAAGCCGAAAGTAAATTCTAATATTGACAGTTCGAGAAACCGCGAAAGCCTCAAAGAATGTATTATTTTTTGCCCAAAATATGTCAACTCAATATCAATACCGGTTTTTCCGGAAGTGACACCAACTTTCTTATATCAATCAATCCACTTGTTGGGGAAGGTAACATCCAGTAACTGTCGAACCACTAATGCATAGTGCAAAGGTGCTCCATCCTGCTGGAAATATTTGATCGTCTCATAGATCAGAAGTTTAGTGATTGGAAAATAGAGCAGCTAAATAAAGAATGATATGTAACTGAAGAAGCTCCAGGGAGAGTTTCCGTTTACCGTTCTTTCAAAAAATATGGTCCTAGAAATGTGTTACCCACGATTCCCGCCCATATATCAATTTTCTGAGGACATTGCGCATGCACCTCTTACATCCAGTACGGTTTTTCAGTCGCCCAATCTCTGCAATTTTACCTATTGATGGTACAGTTTAGAAAGTACGTTGTCCCATCGAAAAAACTATTGTCGGAATGAAATTTAAATTTTCGTTACGCATTCCGATTATCTGTTCGCAGAATTCGACCCTACGGTCAAAGTCGCCTTCTAACAATTCATGAACAAAGTTGAGTTTATATAGGTGATTTTTCGCTGTTCGAAATATCTTTGAGACTGTACCTGTTCTCAAATCATAATTCCTTGAAATTTTTTTGACATGAGGATTTTCTTAAGCTTCTAATAGAATGTTTACCTTAACGTCTTGAGGTATCTGGGCAGGTTTACCTTTAGGTAAACCCTTAACAAAGTCAAAATCTCACTAAGTTAAATTGCATTGTATGTACAGAGTGCAATCTTCAGAATATAAGATTGTCAAATTACATTTATATTACATACCTACATATTTATATAAAGTTTGGTCATAAATATGTTAAATTTAGGTTTACTGAAAACGTTTATAGATTATCTATCCAAATTCATTAAAATATGAATGTTGCGTCTGAAATAAGAAAGTTGATGTCACTTCCTGGTAAACTAGCAGTGATATTGAGTTGCGTGGGCCATAAAAAAACCAATTCAAATATCTAAATTTACGTGTCTGAGCGTTTTTCGACAAAACCAATTGCCTTTATCTTATAGAATTTATTCCTTCCATCGCAAAATCACTGTATATGTATAGTACAGCAAGATCGTCTTTTGTACAATTTATTTTTGCTCCGGAATTCGCAGAATTTGGTACTATACGTATATGTTTTGTAAGCAGGGCGTTAATAGAATATGCAGCCAATTCTAGAGACGTTTCAATATATACTGTTGTCATACATTTTTTGTAGAAGTTATAAAACTGAAGCAAATTTTAAGAAATAATTAATTATGATATGTATTAGGAGACTACATTCCATACTGCTTTTATAATAATTGTTTGCTAATCTCCTACTTTAAACTAGCTTTTCTAAAGAAGGCGTACAATACAAAGTTTGGCAATTTAATTCCCGGATTGAAGCTGTATTAATAGCTTTTACAATACACAGTGGTCAATTAACGATCAAGCAGCTGGACAGTAGCACATTTCTGACAGTCCTCATGGCGCAACGAGTGAATATAATATTTTGATGTAAATTAGGGAAAACAGCAAAAGAAACTAATTAAAAATATTATAAACGGTGTATAGTGTATCGCCTTAAATCGCCTAGAATATTTGAATTGTTTAAATTTTTCAAAGATGGATGTGAGCATGTTTAAGAGAACGTTCCCAAAGACTACCGAATAATCTTCTGAATGCTGGCAGATTAATAAGGAGACGTTTCGGTAAATTTTACATGAAGATTGGGGAAATACGAAGATATGTGCTGTGTTCACCACTGTGTCCAGTGTGACTGCAATTTCAACAAAACGGTATTTTGGGGATAATTCACCTACCCATTCTACACTGATAGCGAAGTCATTGCTCAACATATATAGCATTTTTGACAGCTTAACTTAGATGTTTTAAAATCGTAGTCACTTTCACAATGCATTCGCTGAAAAATGATTTCGCCGGTTAATTTCGAAAGATTATTAAGTCCAAATCAGCATTTACAGTAGATGTTATTTAACTCTCCTTTGGTATTTCAGAGGCCTATATCGATCGTATTTGGAGTGATTTCTATACATGATTATTCAAACGTCTATTATATTCGCCTCGCGAAATTAGACAAACTAAACCAGAAATAGATGACTGGAAAAAAGTATTCGTTCTGGGACAATCTGCTATATCAAAAGTATAAAGACACTTTCTTTTCATATCTATATTATATTGTGTTTACATTTGTGTAGAATTAGTATTGTATTGAAACAATACAATTTTAAATTCTATTGAATTCACAATTAAATATTGTAAATCAAAAATTTAACGGTACAAAGTTGAATATTTCTTTGTTCAGCCTGTAGCCATACAAAGGCTCCTAACCAGTAGGAACGACTAGCCTTGAGTTGCACAAAACTTATTTTATCACACATTTAGTTAATCATTAATTAATTAACAATTTCTTAAATTTAACGAGGAGGTGTCATATTAATAAACTATTAAACAGTCACATATTAGAATCAAGTTCACTGTTACTAAAATAACAATGTTTTAATGTAATTCTCTTAATTCTAAGTTTCCTATTACATTCTAGTATTAGAAGTGACAAACAATAATATGCCAAATGTGACTAACTAATTAATTTTGCAAAACATTAAATATTGTAAAATTCAATGTAAGTACTTAATAATCCCAACTGTATGGGACATTTTCTATCCCAAAAAATCTAAATTTGCCCAAAAGTTCTTCAAGTACATGTACAATCTAGTTCAATAATAGCAAGCAAAGTATAACTCACAAAATATTATAATTGTTATGATCCAACTTACGCTATTTAATACCAACTGTAAGATATGCATAGAATGACATATACGACAGGTCGGGATTAAGGGTGAATTTGTACTACGACCATAGAACAGAGCAGGGTATAGCAAGGAGGTTTCGAAAGGGGGACGAAAATGCGTGTAAAAGCGTACGCAAAACGGAAAATTCACTAATTTATTATTACTATTTTATTATACTTATATTATTACTAATCAAAGAAATTACCTTACCAAAGATATGAGAAAGGGTTTTCGTAAAAATAAACGCAACCTACCCAGCTATCACAATGTAACACATGATAAACCTGACATACATGGAACCAGGAAAATAATAAGTGAACTACTTTTGAAACAGAAATAAAAAAGTTTGCAGAACCAGCACTTAATTTCTTTGGTAGTTTATTTCACAATAGTCGTTACAGTGCGCAATTTACTGGTTCATAATGTAAGCAAATTAAAATTGCATTAGTAGATAACATAATGCATGCGTTACGGCTACAATAATATATGATAGCACACACAATGTGATACGCACGGTCAATTATTGTATAATAAGTGGACTCATCCTCCATACATGTATCGACTATGATTAAACTAATAGGAAAATTAACTAGCAGAAAGTTTAAACTAGTAACTTTTTGTATTGCTTATGTAATTTATTTTTTACACGATTGTTATTTGTTTATTTCGTTTATTTTCATTCCCATGAAAAAGTACGAAAAGCCGGTTTCTCTAGAAACAATTTGATCTACAATGAAAACTTTCCAGTAATTTCGACTAGAAACAAAAGCAGAGATGAAACAGTGCAGGAAATCCATCTCTAACCAAGCTAATCATCAACTTTCATAGTAAAAGGCACTTTGAGAAAATAACACTTGAAAATACTAAATACGAATCACTTAATAAACAGTAAAGGAAGTATTAGCCAATTATTAACCTACAAATTGAGGTTAGAATTTGATCTTCCTGTAAAATTTGGCTCATACACTAGAGCTTTTTGCATTGTTCTAAAATTATTAATCAGTTCCTAATTTCGAAATCCTGAGCATTTATTAACGGCGCAACCATGAAAGATTGATGATGATTAGGACTAGAGCCTCCACAACAGTAAAACACATTTGAATAGCGCATTTCACCATTTTTAATCTTTGAAGGCGAGAAATTGAAAAATTGTAGTGCGTAAATGTGAAAGGTAGAGGCTAGTTATTATTCAACGTGCAGATTATCAAAATCGCTGTTATTTTTGTACTTACCGCCATTAGTCACTTTTAATCTATAAAGTCAGATTAGAATTTTATATTTATGTAAAATGTGGTTTTATGCGGGGTTTTTAAACTAAGTATTTCTAGTATAGTCATTGTTAATTATAAATTACCAATTTTGAAAATTCATGGCATTATGATGAAAACCAATGGTCATAATGGTCAGTACAACGACACTTTTTTACAATAACGCATTCTTTATTTACAAGATTCGCTAAAAGAGGAAAATATAAAAGTTAATCTACAAATTGAAGTTACAATTTTAACATTTTATGTAACTTGCCATAAACTCTGGTTATTTAAATCGCTTGTCTACTAATCAGCCTCATTTAGAAAATTCATAAGGTCTACTTACAGTATTAGGATTAGAGCCATTAGATCAGTAAAACCACGCATTTTGAGAATACCTAATACATTTAGTTAATTACAATTTGTTTCAAATGTAGTAAATTTCATAAATACAACGCGTATGTGTAAGTGACACAAATTAATCTGTAATCAATACAAATATCGTAAAAATTTTGGATATGAAGCACCATATTTGTTTTATTTTCCGCTCTTAAACACCATTAATATATTAAGTGAGGTTAGAATCTTATCGTTTTGAGAACTTTAGTTGAACGCGGGGTGTTTAAACTGTATACTGTAATAATTATTCATTATAATTTCCTGGTGTAAAAACTTCATAAAAGGAAACACCCTGGCACTACGACTAGAACTAAGAATTTTGTGTAAAAACACATTTTTAGAGTAACGCATTTCGTCATTTATAAACATCGCTAACGGCCGAGAATACAAAAAGTACTGTGCTTATTATTGCTACAGATCCAAAGTGAGGTTAGAATTTTAACATTTTATAAAACTTAGCTTAGACACCGCTTCTTAAACCTAATACCAGTCTGCTAATCAGTCATGAATTTCTTAATTTAGAAAAGTCATTGAAAGGCTTGTATTTGTATTTTGATTGAGCGAGATCCAGGACACGGTTTTCCAAGTATCTCTAAGCACTGCAGCCATTATTGGCCCATTGTACACCCTAACTAAGAATTTTGCCTATCAAGCGTAGTAGTGATTTTCAAAGTGTCGCACATCGTAATAACACTGGTAGGAAAATCTCAATGACCTTAGCCAGAATGGAACTCGCTCTTGGTTCTAAAGGCTATTGAAATGGTTACTTATATTATTAAGAATACAGCCACTAGGTCAGTAAAACCACACTATTTGAAAATAGCACATTCAGTCAATTATAACTTGTTTCAAAGGAAGTACATTCAAAAATTACAGCGAGTTTGTGTAAGTTACAGAAATTAGTTTTTTTTTCCTGCAGAAATAACATGACAATTCTGGATATTAATCGCTGTAATTTTTCTATTTTCAGCTGTTAACCAACTATTAACCTACAAATAGAAGTTGGAATATTATTATGTTATAAAAGTTAATGGAAACATGAGGTTACGTATTGTTTCTAGTCTATGCTCAATACTAAGTAAGTGTCTAAGCTGTGGGCCTAAACCACCTGGAAAATCCTTCAAATTATCAATTAATAATTTCCGAATTCATAAACATCATCACTACATTATCCGAACTAGACTGCAAATTCAAATTATGGAAGTTTTTATGTAATAGGAGTGATATACACACAACCAAACTTATATGAAATCACCCAGTATTTCTTATTAATACTTAATAAGAAATTTATGAAAACTTGTTATGCAGATAAGAGATAAAGGTTTTTGTTAGAAATAATACAACTAATTGATAAAAGTTGATCACGTGCACATTGAAAAATTTGTTATTTGTGTCCAGTTGTAAAATCCGAGTGTCTGAGTAAATTTAACTTTTCAAAAAAGGTAATATGTCCTATGTAGGTTTGTCAGATGTTCAGAGGAGAAGAATTGTTGCTCTTGTTGAGCAGGGAATGTCACAAAGGCAAATCGCAGCTACGGTGGGCGTCTTGTTGTTTCAAAAACCTATGCAAGTTTTTTAGAATTGGAAACACTCAAGAACAGGCCTAGACAAAGTCGTTGCAGTAACCTGTGATCGACAAGACTGGCTTTTAATTCAAATAGCTAAAAGAAATTCAACCTCTTCTCATCCGAAGCTCCAAAGGCAACTTTTGCAGTCTACAGGTGTTGGTATTTCAGTTGAAACAATACGAAAGAGACTTCGTGCCCGAAATTTATTTAGCAGGAGATAGTTAAGAGTTCTCGAGTTATCCAGGCAGAACAAAATTGATCGGCTAAATTGGTGTCTGGAACACCAAAACTGGACAATTGAAGATTGGCAAAATATCCTTTTTTCTGTTGAAACAAAAGTTGGTCTGAGATCAGATGACCGTCGAATTCGTGTTTTAAGGCAGACAAGCTAGACTGCAAACTGCCAGATCTGTTCCAAGATATAAAGAAGGAAATATAATATTTTGGGAAGGTATTATGATGGGAGAAAAAACTTCTTTGCGTCCCTTACGGAAAAGTTGAATGGGTCGCCGATATGTCGATTTGTTGCTAGAACCCATAGTTAGGTTGTGGAGAGGTGCTATGGGAAATATTTAAATTTTCATGCATGATAATGTCCCTCCACATACCAGCAGAGTTGCCACAGGCTTTCTGGAAACAGAAGATGTCACTGTTCTGAGATGGCTTGCCTGCTCACCTGATATTAATCCCATTGAGCATGTGTGGGGCTTCATTAAAAGAAGGATTAGAGCTCGAAGGGATAAACCAGAAAATGTGGATCAGCTCATTCAAACCGCTCTAGAGGAATGGGCAAACTTACCTCAAGAACAAGTTGGCAATTTGATTAGAAGCATTCCCCGTCGCTTTGAAGATTGTATTAGGCTAGAGGTTTTATTTTTCTTTAATCAACCATTCTAATTCTTTCATTTTTACATTTTTAGTGCGTGTTTGTTAATTTCAAGCATTTGTTACATTTTTTTATTGTTAATAATTAAGCTGGCTTAGTATAAAGTGCTTTTCATTTCCATTAACAAAATTTCAGTAGTACTTAACAAAATCGGAATTACGGGGTGATTCCATATAAGTTGGGTGTGTGTATAGATTCAAGGTACTCGAATATCATAAAAAACATTTACAAAAATGCATCTATGCAAATTAGAATGGACGAGAGTACAAAAACAAATAAAATTCCTATAAAAAGAGGAGTCAGACAAGGCGATACCATATCTCCGAAACTGTTTATCTTGGCCTTGGAAAATGTGTTCAAAAAGTTGCCCTGGGAAAACAAGGGTATAAAAATCGATGGTTCATACCTAAACCACTTAAGATTCGCTGATGACCTGGTCCTAATATCCAGTGACGTAAACGAGCTAGAACAAATGCTTCAAGAACTGGATCGAGCGTCCAAAGAAATCGGTTTAAAAATGAACGAAAAGAAGACAAAAACTATGAGTCAAGCCGATATAAGGATCTCCATAGGAAATCACCAAATTGAGAATGTCTCCGAATACATTTATCTGGGTCACCGTATCATGATAAACAAAGAAAAACCAAACCACGGAAAAAACACGAAGAATAGGACTTACATGGGCGGCCTTCGGGAAGATGGGATATATTCTAAAAAGCAGTAAAATTCCCATAAATTTGAAACGTAAAGTGTACGACACTTGTATTCTACCAGTAGCCACCTATGGTTTAGCGACGATGGCTATAACAAAAAACACCGCAAACCGTCTCAGAGTGACGCAGAGGGCGATACTTGGTGTCAGCTTGAGAGATAGGATAAGAAACGAAGAGATCAGGAGAAGAACGAAGGTGAAAGACATAATCAAACGAGTAGCAGAACTGAAGTGGCGCTGGGTCGGTCACGTGGTACGACAAAACAGGGATCGATGGGCAATAAAAATTGTGCAATGGAGACCGCGCGAAACGAAGAGAAGCGTGGGAAGACCACAACGGAGATGGGTCGATGACGTGAAGCAGACAGCAGGCGGCAAATGGTTGCAGATAGCTCAAGACAGAAGCAAATGGAGGGAAATGGGAGAGGCCTACATCCAGGAGTGGATGGAAAACGGCTGATGAAGATATGCTGCCGGGCTGCCCAAAAGGGAGGGTTTTATCCCCCATTCTATGGAACCTGGTAGTAAGCGAACTTCTACAGATACTCAGTGATGAAGGGTTCTACGCCCAATGTTATGCGGATGACATAGTCATCCACATAAAGGGCAAACACCCAGCAATCATGGCAAACCTCATACAGAGGGCGCTAAACATCACTCAAAGGTGGTGCGAAAGGGAAAACCACAAGGTTAATCCCTGTAAAACATTAATAATACCCTTCACCAAGAAAAAAGATATAAGGGCATTTGACAACTTGACAATCTTTGATGAAAGAATTCAGGTTAGTAAGGAGGTCAAATATCTGGGCATCACCCTGGATGCAAAACTGAACTGAACATACACCAGAATAACATCGCAAACAAAGCGAAAATGACCCTTGTGATGGACAGACGCATGTTTGGTAAAACATGGGGACTGAAACCAAAGATGGTCCAATGGTACTACACTGTGGTAGTTAGACCCACGATAGTTTATGACACCCTAGTGTGGTGGCCTCAAGTTAAGCAAAAAACAAGCATCACAAAACTAACCACGGTACAGAGACTGGCCTGTTTGTGTATATAGGGAGTCATGAACAGCACTCCAATTGCATCTATGGAAGCCCTTCTGGCACTAATCCCTTTAAATATATATATTAAAGGGGAAGCCTGAATTGAAGCACCTAGAATAAATCCACCGGCAACCGTCACACCAACCAGGAACGATATGGACACAAACGAATACAGGGAGTAGTAGAAGGCAACCCCATCCTTCAAATGGGTACCGACTATATCCTTCCAGAGTATTCCTTTGACAAACCATTCACTGTGAGTTACAATCGTAATGACTGAGCCCAAGGAACCCCACCTCAGCTGGCAAAAGGCCGGAATATATGGCCATAGAGTAAAGGAGAACATTAGTGTACCCCTGGGAAATAAGGCCACAGTCTTCCAAGCTGAAATCTTTGCAATAATGCAATGTATCCAGGAAAATGCAAAACGCGGGTATACTCAACAACGCATAAGCATCTTAATCTGAGAATCAAACAGCTTTAAAAGGACTTGAATCACCTCACATTAATTCCAAATTAACGAGGGAATGTCTATACCTCTTTACATCCTTGTACGAGAAGAACGTAGTTCATTTCACATGGGTGCCAGGGCACACGGGGGTAGAGGGAAACGAAAAAGCAAATTCACTCGCGAAAACCGGTGCATCCAACCCGTTTATAGGGCCAGAACCTGTATTCGGTATTCCAAAACAAAGCATGCGAACAGCAGTAAAAATGTGAACCAATACACAATACATTTCTCGCTAAGAGGCAGTACAGGGACAAAAACTGGGGAAGGAAATAATTGGAACACCTTCTCGCAGGCTGACGTCCTGCATTTAGGACAAATTCAGATTAGACCGTTGGTAGGACTTATAACAGGGCACTGCCACCTGCGAAAACACCTTGAGAAAATCGATATATACAGAAGAGACACACTCTGCAAACTATGTGAAGAAGAGGAAACAGCCTCACACATAATCTTCGACTGTCCAGCACTTTATCAAGAAACAGCAACTATTCGGGGGAACACTTCGTGAAACAACCTTCACACATGAAAACCTCGTAAAAAATATCCTGCAACTCGCCGAGAGCACAGATCTACTTTGAAAGGATCGGGGACGCACAGAAGACCATAGAGTCGAAGTCCAAACTGGGCTAACTAATTCACTGCAGAACCCTGCTATTAATCAATCAATCAATCAACCGTTAGACCCTGGAGCAGCTGAAATATAACATCCGTCAAAAAATAGAAGACATAACGGCAGCTGTCTTGACTCCAGATATGGAAATGCCTTAAAACGACCTCAACTGTGCATCGCAGTTAGGGGCGGTAATTTTAGCGATATTAGGCATAAACTGTAAGGTCTATAATAATTAGACAAACTAAACTGTTTTGGTATTTTTTCATTGTAATAGACGTAAACGGCGACCACTTAAAATTGGGTCCATCATTATGGCCTTCCTTATATAACAAAAATATGTTCTAGTTTTTAGGAGATACCAACAACTAGCTCGATACGAAATGTTTTACACATTTAATTTATTTTCAGAGAAGACTTCCATCTATTTCTTTGCATGTATTAAATTGGCGTTTGTTTAAATTTACCTTGTTAATAATAGTACATTATAGGCCAAGGGGCAGAAATGCTAGATTTTTCCTAAGGTGCGCTTTGTAGCTCGAGGGCGAAGCCCGAGAGCTACAAAGCACCGCGGGAAAAATAGCATTCGGTCCCGAGGTGTATATACTATTTTTTACGCCGATGAAAACACGAAAATTAAGGAAGAATAAAAATTTCGTCAAAGCGATCTGTAATAATTAGTAGTTTGTGGAATTCGTATCTTGACAACCATGGTGACAGAAAGAAATTGCTTATAAACAAACTGACATTTGTGAATACAGCTTTGAAAATTGTTAACGGTGATGGAACAAGAAATCGAGGGAGAACCTCGAGAATTTGTTGATACTGCTTCTGCAGTGATTCTTAACTTGCTACCAGCGAAATCTAGAAATCTGTATGATGCGGCTTATAATCGCTTCAGAGCATGGTGTTCCGAAAAGAAAGCGTTTCATTTACTGTAAATGTATATAAATAAGTTCTTAAATTTGCATTCATACTACTACTACTTTACTTATTGTTAAACAATAATACAAACTCCCTAGGGAGAAAATATGTCACATTATCTCCCTAGGGAATAATACTTCACTTCTGCCCCTCTTTTGTTTTAGGAGAAACTAACTTCTCCTCCCATCGGCGTAAAAATTATATTTAGGATATTCTGTAATGGCAAAAGACTGCAAACCAACTTTTAATTTACAGTAAAAACTCGCAAAATAATGCTTTTAAACTATAAATAGCGTTAAATATTTGTAAACAATTTGTATGTGTGTCCTCCAGCAGCCATATTGGATGTTACTGCAACAGCATACTGCAATGCTCTATAAAATATTGTATTTTATCTACTGCAGCTTTGGCCGTGTTTGTTTTTCTCATTTCCATCTACTTTCCTTAAAATTCAAGCTTAAAATTAGTCAGGGTTGGGCATAGCAATGTTACCATTTTTAACACTAAATATCTTTTATAAAAAACACAATACATTTATAATTATTATCATAAATTGTTCTATCTACATACCTTTGGATTTGATATGTCAGTAGTGACAGTTAAAAAATGGATCGCGGGCCCGTGCAAGCAAGAATATTTGTGGTAGAGAAATTTGCAGTCAATTACTGCAGTACAACGTGCGTTTTGTATGGAATTTGGAGACAGAAGCAGAGGGGATGCACCATCTCGACTGATCATTCGCAACAAAAAAGGAATGGGTCGTAGAAGATCTATCAAAAATGCAGAGAATACTGAACGAGTGAGAAATGCATTTGAGCACAGTCCTAAACGTACCGCAAAACGGGACTCAACTCTTAACATTTCTGAGGCAAGTCTTCGAGGAATTATGCACTTGGACCTAAAATTCCATCCCTACAAGATGCAAGTTGTTCGAGAACTGGTTGCACGTCACAAAGAAAATCGACTGGTATGTTGTCAGAATATTCTCAACGCCATTCAAATCAATCTTGATTTGCCAAATCAGCTTCTGATGTCTGACAAAGCCAATTTTTATTTAACGGGATTTGTCAATAAGCAGAATTATCGCTATTAGTCAGCCGGCCTCGGTGTGTCTAGCCTAGTGGTTAGCGCATTTGCCTTTAGATCCGAGGGACGCGGGTTCAAACCTGGCTGAGGTCGGTGAGATTTTTCTAGCGGGGAAAAATCTGAAAATGCGCCTTCTGTCGGGTAAGAAGTAAAACCGTAGGTCCTGTGCCATTGCGATGTGTGACACGTTAAAAATCACTACTGGAATTGAAATTACCCCAGGTAGGCAAAATTCTTAGTTAGGGTGTACAATGGGCCAAATGTGGCCTAAGTGCATAGAGATGCTTGGAAAACCGCGTCCTAGATCTCGCTCTTTCAAAGCAAGCAAGCAAGCAATCGCTATTAGTCTGACACAAATCCTAAGGAAGTTCATGCAAAACCACTGCACAGTCCAAAGGTGATTGTTTGGTGTGCTGCGGGATCAATGGGAATCATCGGACCTTACTTCTTTGAAGATGTTAATGGTCGACTAGTAACGGTAAATTCAGTGCGTTATGTAGAGATGTTGATACATTTTCTGCAACCAGAGTTACATCGGCGAGGAATCGAAAATGTTTACTTCCAGCAAGACGGAGCCACTGCTCATACCGCCCACCGATCATTACCAACTTTACCTAACTTGTTCCCTGGACGTTTGATTTCGCGTTTCGGCGATATTCCCTATGCAGTCCAGACTTGACAGCCGCAGATAATTTTCTCTGGGGGTACCTTAAAGAAAAAGTTATTTCCATACCTATCAATAACTTAAACGAGTTAAAAAAACCCGCATTACTGTCGAAATTGAAGCTATCCCGAGGAAATGTTACGACGAGTCATGGCAATTTTCCCTCAACGTCTTCAAGCTTGCATTGCAGCAAATGTTGGTCATTTGAAAGATTCTAGCTTTAAGTCATAAAATCCAAATGTGTATAGAACAATTTATAATAAGAATTAAAACTGTATTGTGTTTTGTTTAAAAGATATTTAGTGTTAAAAATGCTAACATTGCTATGCCCAACCCTGTATTTACATGTTTAAAAATTATACCTGGCGTCCATAAAAATGATTATATAGATGCAAATGGCTGTAATTGCACATCCCGGAATTTAGTACATATCTGTCACTCATTTTTCAATCTATATTGTTTATAACTTCGAATAACAGATGTGATGGTAATTATTTAAAGTCTACACTACATGATAGTTTAACAACACCATGCAAGACAGGCAAAATTTCAAAATTCAAAAGCATCTGCATCTCTACAATTATTATTTATGGCTACCTACCATACAGGGCGTTAATGAATACGTGTTACAAATTTATAGGGTATGTAGGGAATTCAAAATAGACCAACTTTTAATAAGAAACTCATATGCGGAACCGCACTGTTTTCGAGCTAAGATAATAATTTTATTTATTTGTCAAACACTACAATAATTGATGAAAAAGACGACCACCAACTGCGATGCAAGCGTTGCACCTCCAAAGCATATTTTGGTATAGATATTCTTTCGGGCGGCAAGCGAAAAGTGTGCTGGCGCACCGTCATGTTGCAGCCACATCTGTTGACATTTCCGTAATGGTACTTCTTCCAATAATTCTGACAATCTTTCTTTCAAGAAGGTCAAGTCAATGGGGCCGGTCAGGCAACCGTGGCAAAAGGTACGGCCCAATTAAACAACATTCAGGTAGATAACTACTGTTACCTGTAGTTCGAAAACGGTGCGTTTCCGGATATGAGTTCCCTAGTACAAGTTGTTCTATTTTGAATGCTCTACATACCATATACATTTGAAGAACGTATTAATTAACACCATGTATAAAATCTAGTCTACGTATTTAATTAAATCAACAGTTAATTTTATTTATCTGTACAAGTAAACAGAATTAACTTATATCTGAGAAATTAATAAAATTTCCTACCATGCCACTAACTATAATATAATAAGGTGAGCTTCAACAAACGCCTATAATAAAATGCTATATGAGCTTTCAAAACAAGATTAATCATAATGAATAGTAATCTACCAACCACCACAAAAATTCAAATGAGAGTAATCCCCAAAACGTGGACTGCGAATACATACGCCTCCACCTCTAATGTTAAATGCAAACTGTGAACAGAAGCTCCTAATCGTGCATAAGCAAAATGCGATTTACAATAGTTAGTATGGTTAGTATATTGTTGAAAGCAGCAGTAAAACTGTGTCCGTACCGCACTTTTTCATGAGCCAATCTTCTGGCAGAAGGCAATAAGAACCGGTTGGATCGACATCCCCTAACCTGGGCAGTTTCGCAGGACGTCCGAATTTACTTCGCCACCTCGAGGCTGCTAACTGACCTTTAAGTTTCACAAAATAGCTTTCATTTTCACAACCTTCTCGCACATGTATTGGTATGCATAAAATATATTGATTAGAGTAGTGTAGAAAAAGTTGTATTTGATTAGTAGGTACATCATATTTATTATTAATAATAATTTTTGCTCACGTTATGTATTACAAGTTTTCATTAAATAAAATTATACTTGTATCATTTTAGATTTTCAAGTAAAGTGGGATTGAATGAAACCTGCAACCTTTTTTTCTTATTATTTTTTAGATAGCCAGATGAAATTTTTATAAGTAAATTAGTGAAATTTTTGCATTGTTTGATGTCATTATTAAATTTTCATCATCCCAGTTTCGTGAAAAATGACTTCAATATTCTTATTTTCAATGAAACACCCTATATACTTTTGATATGCAGAATGTAGGCATATCTACAATGATAAAAGATAAGCAGAATGTTGGGTAAACAAGACAAAAGTTTCCTAGTTATTAGTCTAATTCAAACCTATTTTTGTAAAGTTTCAGGCTTCCGCGGTTTGTGTCTAATGACGTCATCTCTTCGGGCTTAAAACGCATCGTCGTAGGATTGCTTGATGCTGACGTTTCGCTAACCGTTGCAGGTAGCATTATCAAAGCGCTTTGATTGAAGATCAACGTCAGCATCAATCAATCCTACGACGACGCGGTCTAAGCCCGAAAAGATTACTTCCTAGGCACAGTTAACTAGAAAACTGAAAATCTGCAATTGACTCGTATCTTTCAAATTAAATAACTCTCTTAGAGGTAGAAGTCATTTAATTTAAAATAAATGGCTGAACTGCAGTTTTCCAGTAAATTGAGTTTATTTGGCAGAAAACAAAAACAGGTTTACCATACGATAATTCATGTTAAGAGTGCCATAACGTTAACATAAAATGTTTTGCATTTTTGCTGTCCATATCCGTCAATCTAGAGCGTTTTGGTAATTCATAAGAACTAATCGTACTGGTTAAAAATGTAAAAAACCATCGATGGCGTTTGTGAATCGCTTAACAAGCTATAACTTCATTATTAATACAGATGTGTGCCTAATTATAAACACCGCATACCTTGTACATTTAGCTATATTTTAAATCAACGCTCAATATACAGGGTGTTAATGAAATGCAGGGACAAACTTCTAGGACTTAAAGTATACATGATAACAAACATTTTTTGTTAATAAATATCTGGTCAAAAGTGTTTTCTTTCGGGGATAGAGCTTCGCAAAGATTCTTTAAGAAGCGCCTAAATGTACGCAACTCAATTTACTACCTACTATTTGTTTCCATAACGACGGAAATTAATACAGGATAAATAACGCCCTCTTCCCCACTTTTCAAATTTAAATTAAATTTAAAATAACTTAATTAACAAAATGTTTCAAAACTAAGCAATAGAAAAAACCAAAATTACAAACCAAAAATTAACTATTTGAAAAGTTTACAATAACTAATTCAAAAATTAACAAAATTATAGTAAATGTTCATCATTCTCTTTTTCTTTTCTTTCTTCTCACTTTGACTCTATTTCTCCCTCCCTCTCCCTATTTTTCTGTATTGCGGTAAAAATATGTCTGTTTGACAAAACATAGATTGCATAGATTATGCGTAAAATGAAGAAGTTTAGTATTTTTACTTTTAAAAAGTAACCGACTATATTACAAGCTCTTTAGTAAATGTGTAGCTAAGCTAGATCAAAAGCTATTTAGTAAAATGTGTAGCTAAGCTACAATACAAGCTATACAGTAAAATTTGTAGCTAAGATACATTACAAGATACTTTTCCAAAGTACCTAGCTACACTACAAACTACTTAATAAAATTGTAGCTTAACTATGATATAAACTACTTTATTCAAAATTACTTAGCCACATCACAAGCTATTTAGTAACATTTGCTAAAGCTAAACTACATGGCAAACTATTTTTTTTTAAGTAACTAGCGGCACTTCAGGATACTTAGCAACATTTCTCTGAACTATACAGTATAAACTACTTTTCAAGAATAGCTGCCCTACTATGTTACAAGCTAATTTGTTCAAAAATATTCAGTTGTATTATAAGCTACATTTGTCAAAACTAGGTAGCTATACTACAAGCGACTAAGTAAACTTTACAGCTATGCTGTGCTAGAAACTACTTGTTTGTTAAAATAATTAGCTACACTACAAGCTAGAGAGTATAATTTTACAGCTAAGCTATGCTATAAGCTACTTTCTTGAAAAATATTTAACTACACTACCCGATACTTAGTAAATTTTTTAGGTATACTACACTATAAGTTACTTAATTATTAAAGTAACTAGCTACACTACAAGCTAGGTGTTAAAATTCTGTAACTAAGCTACTTTATTTATAACTAGCTAGCTATACTACAATCTACGTAGTAAAATGTTGTAACCAAGTAGCTAACCTATGTTACAAGCTGCTTTTTTCATAATTAGCTAGCCACTAATTTCTTAAACTACCTAGATACACTACAAGCTAGCCAGTAAAATATATAGCTAAGCTACGCTATAAGCGGCGTAATATTTAAACCAGCTACACTGCAAGTTAGATAGCAAAATTTTGTAGGCTATGCTATGAGCTATTTTATTGATAACTACACTACAAGTCACTTTATATACTTAGCTAGCTATACTACAGGCTACTAAAATGTTGTAGCTATGCTACGCTACAAGTTGCGTTGTTCATAATTTGCTAGCACGCTACAAGCTACATAGTAAAATTCTATAACTAAGCTACGCTACAAGCTACTTTGTTCATACTTAGCTAGCTACACTCAAACCACTTTTTAAAATGTTGTAGCTAAGCTACGCTACGAGCTACTTTGTTGATAATTTTCTAGCATGCTACAAACTGTGTAGTAAAATCTGTAGCTAAGTTACGCTACGTACTACTTCGGTCTTAATTAGCTAGCACGCTTCAAGCTACGTAATAATATTCTATAGCTAAGCTAAGCTACGCTACATGCTACTTTGTTCAAAATTTGCTAAGTAGCTAAGTTACGCTACAAGCTACTTCGGTCTTAATTAGCTAGCACGCTTCAAGCTACGTAATAAAATTCTATAGCTAAGCTAAGCTACGCTACATGCTACTTTGTTCAAAATTTGCTAAGATGCTACAAGCTGCATAGTAAAATTCTGTAGCTAAGCTACGCTACAAACGACTTTGTTCTTTATATGCGAATACCCTACAAGCTATATAGTAAAATTCTATAGCTAAGTTACGCTACAAGCTACTTCGGTCTTAATTAGCTAGCACGCTTCAAGCTACGTACTAAAATTCTATAGCTAAGCTAAGCTACGCTATATGCTACTTTGTTCAAAATTTGCTAAGACGCTACAAGCTGCATAGTAAAATTCTGTAGCTAAGCTATGCTACAAACGACTTTGTTCTTTATATGCTAATACCCTACAAGCTATATAGTAAAATTCTATAGCTAAGTTACGCTACAAGCTACTTCGGTCTTAATTAGCTAGCACGCTTCAAGCTACGTAATAAAATTCTATAGCTAAGCTAAGCTACGCTACATGCTACTTTGTTCAAAATTTGCTAAGATGCTACAAGCTGCATAGTAAAATTCTGTAGCTAAGCTACGCTACAAACGACTTTGTTCTTTATATGCGAATACCCTACAAGCTATATAGTAAAATTCTATAGCTAAGTTACGCTACAAGCTACTTCGGTCTTAATTAGCTAGCACGCTTCAAGCTACGTAATAAAATTCTATAGCTAAGCTAAGCTACGCTATATGCTACTTTGTTCAAAATTTGCTAAGACGCTACAAGCTGCATAGTAAAATTCTGTAGCTAAGCTACGCTACAAACGACTTTGTTCTTTATATGCTAATACCCTACAAGCTATATAGTAAAATTCTATAGCTAAGTTACGCTACAAGCTATTTCGGTCTTAATTAGCTAGCACGCTTCAAGCTACGTAATAAAATTATATAGCTAAGCTAAGCTACGCTACATGCTACTTTGTTCAAAATTTGCTAAGATGCTACAAGCTGCATAGTAAAATTCTATAGCTAAGCTACGCTACAAGCTACATACTTTATTCATAATTAGCTAGCAACACTACAGCTATTAATGAAGTACTTGTATCACCTAGTTTGTTGCCTATTATCATTCAAATTTAGCTGAAGTTCTGCATATTTAGGTGCTTATTGGAAATTTTAAAGCAGAGTTTTTCCAAAAATCTTGTTAAAATGTTTAGACAAAATATGTTCCTGATTGTTTAGTCAAAATTATGTGGCAACACAGTTACTTCTCGATTTTCTCCTACATCCACTGTTTTCTTGTATTTCGCTATCAACAGAAGCTACTTCTTGTTTAGACAAGCGCGCTGCATTCAAAAGCTATTGAACAAGTAGCATATTACATGAAACGTGCTCTGTAAAAATTTGTATATTTCGACATGGAAGATAACAAATTACTGTTTTCGTTAAAATCGTCACATTAAGTTTTTACATAGAAAATACCGAGGGGTAAATATCAATGGAAGTGTTTTGTACATCACTATTGGAAGTGCACTTCCAATTTCATGGAAGTGTTTTGGAAGTGTATTGGAAGTGTTTTGGAAGTGTTTTGGAAGTGTATTGGAAGTGTTTTGGAAGTGTATTGGAAGTGTATTGGAAGTGTTATGGAAGTGCATTGGAAGTGTTTTGGCAGTGTACTGGCAGTGAATTTTCGTTTTTATGAAAGTGTTTTGGATGTGTTCGTAAGAGTATACAAAGCAAGCAAGCAAGAGTATACTAGTACTTAGTGCATTTTCGTTTTTATGGAAATATTTTGAAATGTACTTATAAGTTTATGGCAGAGCATTTAAAAGTGCACTTTCCATTTCAGGCTGTGTGATTGAGTTTATTAGAAGTAAAATTTAA
>JABXWE010007203.1:0-43761 GCA_014611495.1 Limonius californicus
AACGTTGATTAAGGAGTTTGAATCACGGAATGTAAGTTAAATATCCCAGCGTTTTTTTTTTTTTTTGAAGAGCAGCATTTAATTAAATGTGAATTTTATTCCTAATTTTCTAAATAAACTATTATTGAATTAATAATTATGGAAATTAACAGCCGACATATTTCCCTAATGTGAAATACAAAACCTGAAATAAAAACACAAAATATTCGTATTGCTCTGGATAGTTCAATAGAGCAATTAAACATAAAATCTGTAATGACGCTAATTAATCGACCAATTTAAATCATTAAAAAATTCGCAATATTCTACTGCAAACATTTGAAGCCGCTCTTACTATGTAATTACCGACGAACGAAACTGTTTTAATTTATTTCTTTTATTTTGTCTGTTCTTGTCGTGCTTTCGAATTACGCAAAAGGCCATAACGATGGGTTTACTTTTGCAAACCGAGCAGGTACTCATTGTATTACGGCAAATAAAAGGTTTCACACAAAGATCTTTGCGAAAATTAATAGCTTTTAAATACATCAAATGGCTGCAAGAGTCGAATTCACAAAGGAAATTCTGGCTAATACTGTTTAAGCATTCTCGAGGGCTGTATCAGTTTAAAAAACATTTTTGAAATGGAATTTTGCAGAAGCAGGCGTGTGAAACAATCTGTCGAGCCATAAATACGTCCAAACGCTATTGGTATTGCTGTCTGGCCTAATAAATCGCATGGAAATTCGAATCGGGAATGGTTCAGCAGACACAGGCAATGAAATAAACATTAGGGCAGTTGTTTGGAAGCCAAAGAGCAATTTTTTTGTATATTTGTTTGCAGTGAAATGGTAATTACGCGATGAAATCCAAAAATTCCTGAAATTTACACCTAACACAAAACGTACTTTGTCAAACATCAGTACTTATGAATATTTAAATTTAAAATAAGTTTAAAACAGCAAGGGATTTATCATCCAAATGCTAATTTTTCGTAAGTCGAAACATGTTATTGTATCGCAGTATTAATTTAAATACAGGAGTACTTCCAGTGCTCTTTGTAAAGTTTCCAGTCACCAAAAGTGTCATTTTTTTGCAATTGGTGGAACTCCTATATAAAGCCTTTCAAATGAGAACAACGTTGCAATGGAATCCCTCCTCGACCTTCCTCCTTTGCACTTGTAATTAGGGGGGATGCTAGATGGTACTATATAGATTGACGAGCTCACAGTACAATCTACGTGTAGGGGCAGCACTTTTATTTATCTTTTTTTATTAGCCCGCAACATCCCATTGTTGGGCAAGGGCCTCCTCCATAAGGGAGATTATTGATCTACTCTCCCATAGTGATCAATCCTCGTAGAAGAGAAGCGCCGCGTTAACGCAACCTTCGGGTCACCCATCCAAGTACTGACCGGTGCCAACCCAGGTTCCGGTTTGCGCACATTCGTCGCCCGTTCTCGTACGATCAGGAAAGTTAAGGGACAGCACACATGAGGTTAATTGACAGAATTGGAGATTCCCATATTTGATACAAGAACGGATCATATGACGGCAAAACACCTAACAGCTACACTTTTAGAGATAATAATTCAGGACCGAATGGAGTGGGGTGTACCTGGACAGAATCTTTTTCCTGGAAGCCTAATCTGGTACATGGCCAGGTCAAAAACAGAGACAGGTACCGGAGCAGAAGTACAGGGTGTAAAGCCAAGGCAAAGACCTAGTTTTCTACTTTGTAGGTACGCCTTCGTACGGGCCTACGCAGGCAGGTGTATCAATATTCTATCGAACAGCCAGGCTACACTAAAAGCACTCTCAGGCTCTAAGGCCTAAAAGCGGATGAACTCGCAAGGTAAGTATCAACAGGGCCCCACTACGGCCGTGAACCTGCATTGGGAGTATTAAGAAATGCAATCCACAGCTGTATCAGTGAATGGATTTGCAACCAACATTTACTGAACCAACACACCAGGAAGAATACATAAAAGGGCATTACTGAAGGACCTTGCACAGACAAAGCCACAGAACTGCTTAGGCTAAGTAGAACACAGCTGAGAATCCTTACGAGCCTCCTAACAAGATATACGACTGTCAAGGCTCACCTCAGGAGAATTAGGAAATTTGATAAAGACCCCACATGCAGACTGTGTAGTGAGGTACCAGAAACCGCAGTGCATATTCTATGCAGCTGCGATACGCTTATTGATAGAAGATAACGCATATTCAGGCAACAATACATGGAACCGGAAGACTTTAATACACTAATACACACTCCAGAAGCAAGGGTAGACGGACCCAGGGGATAGAGCAAAAAAAGCCTTTCAAAGAATCATCTAAAAGACTTATACTGTTTTGTTTCAGGCCCAAAGATCGTGATTGATAAAATATCAGGAAATGGTTACGTTGATTTGTTTTTAGATATCATATATTGGTTCATCTACTGGGTTACCTGCAATTTGTTTCTTTTATAGTTTAGAGTTTACAGATTTGAGATTGAGAAAAGCAATAAATTCTTGATATTACATCACGATAATGCACCATCTCACATCTGCTTGATATTTCGTAGTTTGTTGCAAACAAACCAATTGTCGGATTTAACTAAGTGTTTAATAGTTAGATACACCGAAGGTTGTCGTCATGCAAGGGCTGCTATTAGTGAACCCATGCCAAAGACAGCCAAACTTGTGTGCAACTGTCCCGAAAGAACCTGCGACTAGTTGTAGGTATCTTATCTGGACACTGCACTCTAAATCAACACATGCACAGGATGGGACTGGCGGACAGCGCAAACTGTCGTGGATAACGAGACGGCACAACACGTCCTGTATCACTGTCCAGCTCTCGCAACTATCATAGGATCCATGTTGGAGACTTTTGGCCTGATATGGTTGAAATCAGCAACACCCTAGTTGCGGATGTCCTTAAGTACATCCAAAGGATTGGATAGCTTGGTTGTTATCCAAATTGGGGAGCTGCTGGGGAGGCGGCACAATGGGCCCACTTTTGTGGCCTCGTGCTCGTGATGTAACTCACACTCCCAAAATTTACAAGACAATAGTCCATAGACATATGCTCCGAGGGACGTTTTTAAGAGTGGTAGCAACACTAAAGCAAGGCGTCTTGAAGCTACGAAAAGCTAACTACGATATATTTGAATTGTAACATGTATACTCAAAAATAAGGCTAACGAAACAATTAATAAAGCATAGAATAAGTAATGTATATATGTTGTTAGGGATATTGCTGACTAGATATGTAAATGGAGAACCAACGCCATTAGAATGGGAAAGAGTATACATATCATCAATACATAGAAAGGGAAGGGCGGAAAATGGGACAAATACACAGAAATATCAGTCATTAGTTTAGCAAACTATATGCGATGATCTACAGAGGTAGTTTAGAAGTAGAGTACATAGATTATAAACTATAACAACAGAGTGGATTTACAGCTGGGTGGAATAAATTAAATAATAATAGCTAGAGGTTGTATTTGTAGATTTCAGAGGCATGTGCTTGTGTCCTAATCTAAAAAATTGGGGTTGGGGTAAGATAGCCAGAAAAAATATCAGATACTGGTTCTTCTTCTTCTCCATTAGTTTTTATTCTACTTTTTCTTCTTTTTATTCTTCTATTTCTTGTTTTTCTTCTTCTGCTACATCTGATCCTTCTGCCCTTAATCAGCGTCAAATGGTAAACATGTAAAAACATACCATGGCTATACATATTTAAAAATAAAAGTAGATAAAGAAGGAATCCACAAAGGGGCAATATGACAACGAATGACGAAAGGTAAGCTTCTCTTTTATTGCTGAAATCGGAGCTGCCAAACAGGAGTATAACTAAAAACACGACACACATGGTGTACAATATCATAGTAAAAACGATCACTACATACTAATAGAGCTGAAGTATGACAAATGAACAAAATTATCATAAACAAATTCATAGGGCCTAAAAGTGAATTACTGGAGGAGATCAGAGGCAGTGTTGATGCCAGACATGATGGAATACGACATGAAACAATAAAAAAATTGATGGGTATTGAAAGGTTGATATCAGAAGGTATTCAATCACAACAACTGACCTGGAATATGCCATACAACAAACTGCTAACTATTGGCAGAAACTTATATATCGGTTTGATGACGTAGGAAAAGCTTTAATTCAAGTGAAATGAGAGAACCTGTTTATAAAATACTAAAGAAGATAGAGATGCCGTATAAAAATAGAAGAATACCGCAATGAATATATATCAAACAACCGCCTAAAATCAAAAGTAAGACATGAGGGAAGTAAAAATAAGGAAAACGAAAGACAAGGATGCTCTGTCTTGCATATACTTTTTAATTTTGCTACATACACTATATAAACTTATAGATGAAATTACCGTGGGAATAGCACAGCGTGAGAGTTCATATGATCAGATATGTAGGCGACATAGCTATACTGACGCCAAACCAAGAACAGCTAAACACAACTAAAGGAAATGGGAAATAATATTAAACAACGATGATGAAATGAGAATAAACAAAAGGAAAACTAAAGCTTTGATATGTGGAAAACGAAACATATCAAATGTCAATATAACATTAAATGGAAAAAGTTTACAACAAATAGAATATGTTCTCTACCTGAGCAGTGTAATAACCAAATGTGGAAGATGTGACAAGCAAGTAAGAAAAAGAATTGCTGATACAAAAAGAGCTTTCTATTAGATGAAGAACTTCTTAATATCTAATCATACACAAGAAAGTGGATTATCCAAACTTGTATATGGATGTGCTATTGTCGGGATCGGAACCGTTAAATGTGAACAGCATGTAAGAAAAAATAGAAGCCCTTGATAATAGCTGCTATAGACGAATACTTAAAATAAGTTGGATAGATAGAATAAACAACGATGAATCCCCTAAGAGAACCGCAGAAATAGAAAGCAAGTATGGAAACATACAAAAAAAAAGAGATAGTTTGACAGGCTACATTCTAACGAGAGAGGAGCCTCTAACCGGAATATAATGCAAGGCAAAATAGAAGAAACGAATGCAAGGGTAAGACCCAGAATACATCAAACAAGTAGTGAATGACACAGCTGCACTAATTATAGAATAATGAAAAGGAAATACCTTTAGGTTTAAATACCTGTCACGCATCAGTCGATAGGCTAATGACTTATTATGAAAGCTAGCCTTTGCAACTGTTTGATTCTCTCTTGTACTCCTATATTATATTTAAATAATCTTAATAAACTACAAACCAAGAGATACTAGAAGAATGGGTCGATCAATTTTGATCCGAAATTGTCAGTAAACTATGGCTGTGTTAATATTTTAAATGTGTTTGTAGCATTCCATAAATACACCAAGGTACTGCAGAGCGTGTTCGTCATTTATTAGGCTTCCTGCACAACAAGTGTATGGCGATTTTTTATTTTTAGACAAGGTGATTGGAAATTTCTTTAATTTTATTCTTAAGGAAGCAAATAGGTTTATAAGTGTCGTGGCAATGATTTAAAATAGAATATCAGCTTTTTAGAAGGACAAATAAAATTATTAGTTTTTAAAAATTCTGCTTACTATTAAGATGTAAAAGATTATTAGAAACAGTTACTTAATGTTATGAATGTATAATCATAAGGCATGGTTTTATTATAACATTTAAAATGGTAGACTTGTAGATAATCTGGGTTTGTACTATTCATTATTTATAATATAATTTGATTGATAGGGATAATTTATTATTGTTAACAATTGTTTTCTATAGAATGTAATTTTATTTTGGTGGCAATTTTGGTGATACTTCCTAGTTACAAAACAAATATTAAAAATAATTTTAATATATAAACAAGAAAAGTAAAAGTTGCACCAAAGAATTACTTATTTTACGAACACTTAAAATGCATATTAAACTAACTTTTGAATCATCAGAAGAAACTTGCAAGTAAATCGTTTGGGTAATGAGTTACATTTTATTTACACCATTATTTATATTATTGAAAGTCCGAGCACCAAATATATTTGAATTAGAAGACAAAATTGGAGAGCAAGATTTATTTACGTCTGTACAAGATTATGGAATTATGTAACCATATAAACAATAACAAAAAACATATCAACCCCAAACCAGGGAACCCGATAAATGTAGTGCGCGTGCACTACAATATTTTACATGCAATTTTCACTTCATTAGTAATTCACCTAACTTTATTAAATACGCCTTTGGTAAAAATATCTGATAAAAGATTTCCATATATCATAAAATAAACAAATATCAACGAGTTTCCATCTACAGTGAAAAACGCTACAATCTTTAACCAAAATAAAAGATATAAATATAGAAGACCGTTGAACAGTGAGAGAGCGAATGATTGGACCTTAATAATGCAAATACCTAAATATTTCAGGGGTTCAACTATGTTGCATTTGACGCAACTCAACATACACATATCCTGGCTACCAAAATTATTTATTTATTAATTTAAGAAGTTGCTCAACTCCATCGAATATTTAGTTTACTTATATTTTAAGTAAGGTATTTTCAAATAACGAAGAAACGGCAATTTATATGTTAGGCCCTATTCAACTAGAAATCCACCGCCAGAAGAACCATTTAGATGCCTTAAAAACTTCTTTAAGAAAGAAACGTAAATGTGTTCATACCAGAAGGTGTAAATCTAGAAGATTACCAAAATTTAATACTAATTAGCAGTGAGTGAGAATCTAAAGATATCTAAGAACAATGTAGGTTTTAGTAGAACTTTATTAGAAGAAGTCCGGAAGCAAATGTTCTTCATCCCGATCACATTGCTTTGGTGCACGAACTGTATGAAAATTTTCCTCAGAGAAGTGAATAGACATGTTTCACACTTACTCACAAGGGTATGTGATTCCGATTTTACAGAGTTTTTCTGTAACTGGTGTGCCATAGTAGTCAATCGAATTAGAGAGCAGAATATACTCAAAACACATGGGCACGTTTATTTAACTAATATTCAAATACTCGAAATAATTACCATTTTCTATAGTAGAGCTGCAAATGTGCTAAACATGCGTTAAACTCTGTACTGGTTTAATATGGTTTCATTCATTTCATTGACAGCCTTTTCGTCCCACTGCTGCGCTTCGGCCTCTTCTCTGCCACGTGTTTCTCCTCAGCGCTAAGGTAGAAACGCGGGGGACCTACCTAAGGTCGTATTTTAACGACAGAAATTCCAGAGAAGGGCTTTAGCAATCAAATCC
Organism: Limonius californicus; assembly: GCA_014611495.1. NCBI lineage: Eukaryota > Metazoa > Arthropoda > Insecta > Coleoptera > Elateridae > Limonius > Limonius californicus. The sequence goes on from JABXWE010007203.1 coordinate 7,221, forward strand.
CACGGTTGCAAGTCGGATTGGGAAATTGTGTGTGGTGGGTTGCATACAAGATTTGTATAAATCTGTACAGTAAAGTTTAGGTTTAGAACCTAAGCCAAAATCGACGTTTTGCTCAGAAAGCGAGAGCTCTACCAACTGAGCTACCACCACACACTTGTTTTATGTTTGATAGAAGAATAATGTTTTTCCAAGCTGCATCTTCAAAATGGCAGCGAATAATATTTTATTTGAATAAGTTCTACTTCAAGTGACTCTCGGTTTTTTAAGAAGTATGTACGATGTTGTATTATAAATTTATTTGCGGAATTTTCTTATTGTACAAACACTTAAAATTTTAATATCGAATGTATTTGGGAAAAATACTTTTTACAATAAGAGAATTATAGATCATCTATTAAAAGATGCCAACAAGTCGTTGTTTTATAATGCCCTCATTAATTTAAGTTGTCTGCCATGCATTTTTAAAGGGTCCCGCTAATGACTATGTTATTTATTAATTTCTTCGTTACCCAGTAGAACAAGATTATTTATTTATCTTGTGTATATTTAAATGCTGCTTTGTACTATTGATCGGTTTGTGTGCAACGAACAACTATCTACCATCTGCCGCACGGTTAAATATTAAATATAAGCTGATACATACTACAATATCTTACAATTTCTTAAATAGTACACAAGGTTCACGGAAAACGCTTCTTGCATTTTTCACACATACGGATGACCTTATATGGTATCACAGTTTGCAATAGCTCCACCATATACAAATACTGTTACACACCACGCTGCAAATAATATCTAAAAATCAATCCTTATATGTAATGCAAGACGTTGTTTACATATAATCACTTCTACTAATTCCCTTGTTACCTTTATCCTGTCGATTGTATTACTAAGCGGCAATCAACCCGATACATAATTCTCAAAGAGATTTTTGTTGATAACGCGTCGTTGAGATTGGCTCTCGCTCGAAGCATTACATATTTACAGAATTATTTAGCAGTTACGCATACTTACAAAGTTTACAGCTTACATTTTAAAAAGCTAATTTATTATGACAACAATCGTATTACTGTTTGTTATACTATTTTAGGACGCAAACCGACAAATTACTGTTAGATTGTGTCACAGACGCTTGAGTTACGAGAAATATACAGTATAAAGTTATAAAATATTCGTAAAGTTGTTTTATAACGGTTTAATAAGCATCACAGCGTAAAAAAGGTTTAGTAATATATAAAAAAGGTTTAGTAATATATAATCTACTACGGTTTATAATTCCCAAAAATACTTTTGCCGATGATATCTCGCAGAGTTTGGCTCCCTTTTGAAACAATACACATCTACAGAGTTATTTAGCAGTTATGCATAATTGTAATGTAATGTATTGTTACAGTTGTTACATTTCTATGGCAACAATGATGTTACTGTAAAGCTATACCCAAACTGACAAGTCACTGTGAAGTTGCTTTACAGACTAGCTGAGTTATGAGAAATGATCAGCATAAAACCATAAGATAAACAAAGTTTAACAAGCTTTATAACATAGTCGATAGAATTCCCCATAATCTCAGCATAATTTGCAGTTCTGCGAAATACAGCAGAGGGTTGCATGATATTCCTGGAAAATATTAATCCCTTATAAATTCTATATATTACACTATTTGGTATAGATAATTTTCTTCATATAGTTTAATAGTTTTTTACTCCGATGGTTTCCAACTCGGCTTCGGATTAGAAGAAAAAATGCGAAAATATGTTTTCCAGGGAAGTGATATGGAGGAATATGTCATTTAGTCCGGCAAACTCTTCATAAAAATACTAAATGATATCAAATATCAGGAAATATTGGGTTATCAGTAAAAAAAAATAAAACGTTTTATATGGACAAGGGATGTCGTCCTATGCAACAACATTTTATACAAAATTGTGTAGATTCATGTTTTAAAACGCATATAATTTTGTTCAAAATTGGCGTCGCGTTGATGTGCAAACTAGCAATTTCTAGTATTTATCAACGATCATAGAGGGCATGTTTACTTCGTGTTTACTCTGCCACGCCAACACTCTACGTACTGTCTCTTATTTCGCTCACTTTCTTTATTGCTGCTGCTTGTTTGCTTTGTCGTGCTTTCATGTAAAATAGGTAAATAAAAGCGCTACGAACTTATGCGTCAATCTAATATTATGAAATCTTGATAGAATTCTACGTTATCGATAGTCACATCATTATTTTGACAGTTTTCTTATAGATGTCAACGTAATTTCAACTTATTTGCGCATGCTCACAGACAGAATTTTGGACAAAATTATTTTTAATTCGTGCTTTGCAGAATGACGTACAAGATTTTGTGAATAAATTGTACAAAATTCTGTGTCGTGTTATACAGGTCTAAGTACACCATATTTCGAGTTTAATCCTATAAGTTCAAATATAAAAATTGAAAACAATTATTTTCTCAAGGAACCTCGGTGGATCAGTGCGGATACGCGCTGCCACGCGAGCTCACCGCGAAATTCAATCCGATCGGTCGAGGTTTCGAATCCCGACTGGGGCGACCGCATTTCGGTTAGTTAAGTTTAGAGTGTATACTGCATGAATGGTTAGTATATAAGGGAATGCGAAACCGGTTCCGGGGGGGGGGGGGACACAGTAGTATAAGTGCATGAAAAATAAATTTTTTTCTGAAGGTAAAAGCCGCCTGTCTTAGAGCAAGCGCAAACAATACGATACGAAAAACAGTATTTACATTCTGATTGTTATATTAGTTTTCTTGTGCAAAACGAAATGTATTGTAATTTGTAGTAATCCTAGGAAAATTATCCGACTTGAGGAGGGGTTTTCTGCTTCGCATCTGCTCAAGTTTTGATATACATATTACAGAAAGTGTAATATATTAACCAACTATTTTTTAAAACAGACTGTTGAACTAAGATGAATTGAGATTACGCACAGTCCATATAAAAATGCCGTATGTTTAATGCTAAATCTGCTTTTTTTAAATTGGGCTAGCAGAACCCGTGGGTTATGCCCTACGCAGTGTATAACAGCATTTCCAAAGTAATAAATATGGGTTATAAGTTATGTACTCCTTGCGTGGCCGCGTCACTTCCTTTGCCTTATCTTATCTGCATGTGAAGGTTTCCTCTGTGGAGATTGCTTTTGAATAAGTCACCCTAATGAAAAGTAAAGACAGTGGAAACCGAGTTAACATATAATTACCATGTCATTACTGGACTTTCACGGAAGTACGTATATCATTTCTTAAGAATCTGTTAAATATATGTTTTGACTCGTTGCTAGAGTTAGATACCGTAAAATTCAGTATTTTTCCGTTGCTAATTGACATACTTCTAAATATCACACTAAGACAGGTCGCCCTACTTGTTTACTTACATACACAAATAAAAAACCGCCCGCATACTTTCATGAGGTAAAAATTAGATTTGCTTCATAAATAATTTACCATTTCATACACAATTCTGCCGCTCCTATTCCAGTTCTGGTATGATGCTAAAGTAAAAGAATAAATTGCTGCCAAAAAACGTTTTGAAGAGAGTATGTGAGTATATTATAGGTTGTTAGGCATCAAAGTTTTCCCATTACAGTAATAATCCCTATCAAATTGCAGGTTCGGTCAAAATAAGCCTATTAGAGAACCATCAATTTACATACACCCGTTCCGAATTCTGTAAGAGGATCAGGTTATTAAATTGTCCTGAAATTTGCAAACCGGACAGTCGAGAAGTTAAAAGTGACGGTAGCTTGCTATAATTTGCTTGACCTGAAAATGTAACAGGGTCAAAGACATGACGAGGTGATTATTTCCCCTCCCTTTGAGACCCTAATGAATATAATAATGATTATTAACTAGCGTGATTTTTTTGTTACCCGAAAGATTATTCTTCTAAACACGAATCGTGAAGGGTACAAAACATACAACACAGATAACAAGCGTCGAAGTAATAATTTTTTCACTCACCAGTTCGGACGAGTTTAAATGTTACAGCATTATGGGCCTTAAGGGCCTCGTTATACGACGGGTGAGTCAAATCCCTTAGGGGCGACTCTGTGCCCGCCATTTTCGGTGTTGTTTCTAACGTCCGCTTCCCTCGGACGCTCCCGAAGAAGCTCTTCTTGGCAGGAGGAGTCTTTTCTGCAGAAAAAACAATAATTAGTTGTCACACCATAAGACACGGTGATGAAAATTTATATGTTTCAGCTAAAAGGAAGAATGTTATTTGACAGTACAAGCGCAAACAGTCAGACGTTGTAAGCTTCACAACAGCATCAGGTGGATGTTTCCAAGGGATTATGTCATAATTAAAAATTAATCTTCTGTGTCAATAACAAAGTTTTAATTTAAAACTTGAATAAAGCTGATCCGCATATTGGATATTATTGATTGAGCTTACGTGATGTGAACAGGTTAATTAGAAACTTGACACTAGCAATGGCTCAAAGACGTTATAATATGTAAATTGCACGTGTACTTGACAACATTAATAAGCTCGTGGAAAATTGGTTCGTGATTAAACATCAGCGAATATTGACCTTAGTTTAAAGTCGTGTACTTCCCTCAAATGGAGAAATGACCGAAATTGTCAGTGGAATCAACTCTCAGATATGCGGGCAATCGTCCGCAACTATCATTGGAATAATACAAAAATATTATTATGAAACCCAAAACATTTACATTGTTAATTTTTAAAAACTTACTGCATTTCTGAACTATTTAGAAACTGTCCCCTTAAATACATTTTTAAAAATTCAGGTTGATCCGAATTCGCCAACGACTCCAAGCAAAGTTTAATTAACTGCCTGTCGTTGCTAATAATCCGTTGTATTATTTAGCTTACGCTTAAAATTGAAGCTTAAGAAGATGAATGCGAGACGATTAGTTCTAATTAGATTAATAAACGTAATTCTGTCTCTGCACAATCAGAAATCGCGAATTATTTAATTTAAGAAAGTTGAACAAGGTTTTGGAGAAATTAAGTTTGTATTGTTCCAGTTCTTAAACGTTAACATATTGTGACTGCTCCTATTTCTTGTTTTTAGAAAGAATACTCAAAAATTACACACAAGGCAGACAATATTAGAAAACGTATAGGCTTGACTCCAAGTTTGAAGGTCAATGATTTATATGCAAATGGTCGAATGAATGGATGTATATTTTTCGTCCTTTTAGGTCTATTGCAGAATTTGTCTGAAACTTAAAATGCTTAAGATATACTACCGGAAGCAGAAATTAAATATTCTTAGCTCCAAATCAAGGTACAGGTCAGCGGACTTGTATCCAAACGAAATAATTCAGGCAGCATTGGCGGAAGAATCAGTCGTCAAAGTCAACGAAAGGCCGATTAACAAGCTAAGGTTTGTGTAATGATAGTGGAATGTCTAGAAGACTTGCGAAGACTGACGGACCAAGTGGCAAAATCACTGGAAAAGACGGATTGACACTAAATCGCAAAAAGCCAATTCATGGCAGTAATAGATACACAACAACGTCAAGAAAATTTGAGGGTTCACGGAGAAGTGGTAAAAAAGGTAAGAGTACAAATATTTGGAAAAACTGTCAACGATAACGACGCTCACATGGAAGTGATCAGGTCAAAAATTGGAGAAACATAACAAGTGTTTACTACAGGACAGGGCATTGTAGCAAAGATCTTAGTTTAAACCTTAATGCCAGAATGTTGAGTTGCTATATGTTCTCAATGCCCTCTTACGGGATGAAATAGTGCACGTTGAAGAAAACCTTTAATGGTAAACTGGAGGCGTTCGAAATATGGACTTACAGGAGGGTATTAAACATACGCTGGATGAGTGCGTAGAATAACGAACCACGAAGTGATCAGAAGAATGGGAAAGGAAAAATAATTGATCAACACAATTAAGTAGAAAGTTGCAAGTTGCACATGTAATGCGAGGAGAAAAATACAAATGTGATTAAGGCAATCATAGAAAGTAGAACTCATTTGCTAGTTGAACCATGTAAAAGAATGGATCAGTTGAAGTTCCATTGATTTTTTTAGAGCTACAGCATAAAAAGTTCGAATCGCCACAATAATTGCCAACCTCCTTAGAGGAAATGGCACTTAAAGAAAAAGAAGGTTAGAGGTTACAGGCTATATTAACACCTTGGAAAGCTAATTCAAGGATATTTGTCAGTTTACGCCTGAAAAGTGTGGTATCCTGTTCTGGAAGCGGATGCTATTATGTAAAATGACATTTGAGTTGAAAATGTGATTCTCCTTTAAATATTGTTCATGCCATTGACGATAGGTAATATCCGAAACGGATGAAACACAAGAAGAAGAAAAATAAGCTTCTAGTTAAAAATAGGTGCATGAAGGTTAGGGGCCTCGATGTAGTAGTGCGGATACGCGCTGCTACTCGAGGTCACAGCGAAATGTAGCCGATTGGCTGGGGCTGGGCTTTCGCTTAGTTAAGTTTAGGGTGCATGTTGAATGAATCCTTAGTGTGTAAGGACGCCCTCACCCCCGTAAAATAATGCGAAAGCGGTTCCAAGGGGGGAACGGTAGTATGAATATATGACAAAAAAAAGGGGCCTCGGTGGAGTAGTGCGCAAACGCACTGCCACTCGACGTCACGCGAAATTCGATCCGATCGGTCGAGGTAACGAATTCCCACTGGGGCGACCGCATTTCGCTTAGTTAAGTTTAGGGTGCATGTTGCACGAATGCTTAGTGTGTAAAGGACGCCCGAACCCCCTGAAGTAATGCGAAAGCAGTTTCTAGGGGGGGAACGGTAGTATAGTATGAATGAACGAGAAAATAAAAAGAGAAGGTCCATGAAGGTTATCCGGGGTTACTCAAATCATACGTAATATAACCTTATGTAACACTTTGCACTTGAATCTTGAACCTAACTGTGACGTGAAATCAAAGAAAAAATGTCAACCGTCCTAACCCAATCGTTATAAATTATATAACGTTGAAATACCAACTGAAAATTATGATATTTTGCAAAATTAACTTTTATAGTACGAGGATCTGAATTTTTGCAGAGTTGAGGTTAGAATTTTATTTCCAATGGTTTTCAAATTATATAAGCTTCTAGTCATCATCATCATCAAGGAGAAGACACAGACAGAAGTTATCTGATTAGTTATCCGTATCCATATGTAGTAAATGGACTTCCTACTTCAACCTTGAGCAATATAACTGCGAAAAACATCATTTACAATTCTATATGAGTAGTAAAACACTTCTTTTATTAACCATACAATTATAGAAATAGTTACAAATTAATTATGGCCTTGAAATGCCAATTCAAGGTTATTTAGCCTTTGATCCTTAAAATTGGCGAACACTAAAAAATATAGTCTGTTATATACATAAAATATGTAAGTATAAAACTTTACAATTACACAGGTTGTCCCACGACGTGAGGTCACTATTTCATGTACATAATCTTTAGACCAAATATAGTGTACAATACTAATAAAGTTATGCCCCACAGTAAACCGCTTTCAAAATACAGTGTGTTAAATTATTATTTATTAAATAATTGCTAATTTAGAAAAGCCAATATTTATTTTTATTTTAGCTTAAATTGACTATAAAGGTTGTTCAAAATGGCCACCGTTGCTCTCCAAATTAAAGAGTGGTTATTTTCTCTAAATCGACTAATAGAGAAGTTATGGCGTGTTTTATTTAAATACTGAAGCTGCCGAAACGATATTAACTAGTATTTGAGGAAAACTGTCTATGTTACTATGAAAATGATATTATTTACTTGTATGTCAAACAGTGAAGCACCTGAAATTTGATTTATCTACCTCCGCTTATGAACAGTGTTGATAGGGTTTACTTTTACAACGCGTAAGTACGTCGATATCCATTACATGTACGGACGGTTTTTGTGATGGAAACTCAGTAGCAGCTTCTCGAGAATATGGGTTGAGATTTCCAAATCGGCGACTGCCAAATCGACGAGCTTTCCAACGACTGCACAACCACCTACGTGAACACGGAACTTTCCCCAAACCGTCGACTGAGCATCCAATACAGCAAGTACTAGACAATGAGGACAATATACTGAGAGAAAATGATAATAATCCCACTACGTCTGTTTGTCGTGTATCTGCACAAGTTAACGCCGCACGAGTTTCCAGAACTTTAAAACGTCATGGTTTATATCCATTTCATACTCTTACCTACAGATTTCCCTAGTCGTTGTTATGTTTATTTAAATTTTGCCGATCCATTTCAATTAATGTCGTACTTCTAATTGTCGTTTCATAGATGTTGAAAATTCTATTTTAATTGCCGTTTGTATGTTGATAACAGTTTTCGTTATTTTGTTTTTAAAGATTGATTTATGGCGAGACCAATTTCGAAGTTTCCCTTTGTAGGCTAGATTTGCCGTTCATGAACAATTCTCGGAAATGTTGACCCTGAAGTTGCACGTGTTATTTTCGTTCTGGAACTGTTTCATCATATTTCTCCATATGGTGTAATCGTTTTGGGGAATCCAGGTTCCCGTTGTGTTGAGCTCTTCAGTCAGTCCTCCATCTTCGTTGACTCCGAACTTCCCAAATTCCATCTACGAGGGGCCGTAAATAAGTCGATCATCATGTGTGATTTTCTTTTCGCTGTTTTACCGTGGGGTGAAAACAGAACTATCGACAAGTGTTGGATTTAGAAACACACTGGATTTTATCCCTGGAAAGGCAATTTATTTGTAAAATTGTCGATCGCCTTTGGCGGATTAATATCGAGCCCAGTTCCTGTCCCTCTGGTAGTACCGTCGGTCGGTGCGACGAACGCATCGAAGTTTTGGCCCTTGATGTAGACTACATTCCATCCAGTCTTCATAGGTGTGCCTGCGGATTTTCCCGCATCTTATGAACGAAATTGTGCCTATCTCGCTCTATCCCATTCATCGGAAGCTAATGTAAAGAACTAGTTTTTTGTATGTTGTGAAAAGAAACCTTTTACGCGCTAACTTGCAAAAAATTCACGTAAGTGAACCTTTTTTTTTTAAACAAGAAGCGACCTTCAGTCGCCGGTTGTCTTTATTTGCACTACTAATTGTAAAGAGTAATTTTTTTATATTGTGTTATGCTTGTAAACTCGACGCCTCTGGCCACGTAGTTGTTTGAAGAAAGTCGATATCGTGCGCCAGCAGCGGCGGGTTTGTTTCTTGAACGTTCAAATCAATCGTTTGTAATATAGAACTATAAAAACGCCATTTGCCGTCATTTTTGCATCGTCATTTCCAATAATTTAATTATATGTGTTTTAAAATTCACTGCCTCTTTTATTATTGTGTACTTTGTATTTGTGAGTGCATACATTTTGCAAGATTTATAAACAGGCGGGAGGCACAATTAAGGTTAGTTCGATTCCCGTAAGCTGCTGGCTTCTCGGCCTTCCACGAGGACCTGCATCAGCTATACTTGGAAGGTGGCGCCCACTAAGTTTGACCTACTTTGTACATAACCAGGAAGATTTCCTCCCGTAAGCGATTTCTGTGAATCCCCCCTACTCCTCTGAGCTAAGCTGTAGGCCTTTTTCCACCTATCTTGTTGCGGTCGACGAAAAAGCTCGTTTGGCCGGTAACATCGTATGGGATTTTGCCGCTGGATCATTAGAAATCGAAACCTACGTAATATAATTTTATTCACAGATTAGGCAACATTTACAGGGAATGAATTACTGAACCGAAAGAACAACCAGTCTTGGGATTTGGAGAATCCTCACGAAATTGCAGTGTCAAATTATCAACATAGGATTTTAGTAAATATAAATATAATCTGGTGTGGAGTTATTGATACCATACTCATTGATCCATTCGTTTTAGAGAACCATTTAACCGCCGACAGATATTCAAATTTTCTAGGACATCATATGGGAGGATTGTTAGATGATGTCCCTCTGGCAATCAGACATGGTATGTGGTACCAGCACGATGGTGCTCCTGCGCAATTTGCGTTACGTGTAAGACAATTTTTGAATCAACGGTTTGATGGTCGTGTTATTGGTAGAGGAGAACAGCACCCCTGGCTCCTAAGATCTACGGACTTAACTTGTTTGGATTATTATTTGTGGGGCTATATGAAAGATATCGTGTACCAAACACTATCAGAGACTGTTGAGGATCTTAGGAGACGCATGTTTGAGGCAGCAGAACTAATTCGGAATAACAATGATATGTTACGTAGGGCAATCAGATCTCTCTTGAGAAGAGCCATTTTGGACAATCTTTATAGTGAATTTAAACTAAAATAAAAATAAATATTGGTTTTACTGAAATTGTAATTATTTAATAAATAATAATTTAACAATCTGTACTTTGAAAACGGTTTACTTCATGGCATAACTTTATTAGAATTTTTAACTATATTTGGTCTAAAGATTACGTGCACGAAGTAGTGACTTTACGTCGTGGGACACCCTGTATATGAATAGTAAAACACGTGCGGAGTCATAAGTTACAATATCACCTCGAAATAGCGAACACTCAAAAATATAGTTTATCTCTATTACATATTTTATTATTTCTGTGCAAATTATTCTTAATTGAGGAACATTAACAATATCAATGTTGCAGGAATTAGGTTATACTTTATATGTATATGCAAACAAAAAAAAAACGTACGTGATGATAAGATTTTAAAGAATAATTACTAGAAGCAAATATTGAATATGCAGAATTACTATATTAGAAAACAAAATCTGTAAATGTTGCTGCATAAAATGGAGATTTCAGATTAGAATCTGATTTCCAATACTTTTCCAACTGTACAAGATTCTAATTAAAAGACGAGCCATATGAATGTCAGCTGATTATGTTAATAGTAAATCTATATTGTCAAAATACACTTCGTACTGCGCGTACTATCCTTCGCAGTATAACCGTGAAATCAAATGAAAGAAAAATTGCCAGTCCTGTATGAAGAGGAAAACGTCTACTGTTGCGTTTAAACATTCAGATCATTTGACATGACTCAGTTATTATGTTACATTGTGACACTTTGAACTATCAATTCAAGGTTGTCTACTTACTCCCTGAATCATTATAATTGTGTCAAGTGAAACGAAGATTTTCCCGTCTAGTATAAGCAGTAAAACGTCTCCTGGTAAATTTAGAGGTTTAGATCAATACACATACCTCAGTTATTATCTGCCACTTTATGACCTTGGAATTTCATTTCAAGGTTGTTAATCAGTTTGTGTTTGAAAAGTCGCGACCAACGAAAAATATATAGTATACTTATATTAATAGCGCAAATGTATTTCCAAGTTTATTGCAGATGTACAAGTTTCTAATTAATAGAAAATTCAAATGGAGAGCATCTCATCGTATTGATGAGAAGACCTCCATTTGAATTTCGTCTATTATAATAATGAGTCAGGTAGTTCGAGTATGTAATGCAATTGATGTGAAGTAATCCGAAAGAATCTGCTAATGCAGAAAATGCGTGCTTATCACGTTTGGTTGGAGGTTGAGATTAATTAGATAAGATAACCATTGTAAGCTGTACTGGAAGTGCATGTTCTGATATGCATTATTTAATAGTTCACTACTCAACTTTCGTTTCTTGAAATTATCAAAAATATTGTTATTCTTTGTAGTTTAAATCTATAACCTGTGATTGGTCTTACTATATATAGAAAAAATTAAAGCTTAAAAGGAAAACAAGGAAACTTAGAAACGTATAATATCCCCTTTGAAACTGCACTTTTATTTCTTCTATATTTTACCGCAGCTTTATAAATATTTCATCTCATGTTTAATTGAAACATTTCTCCTACCAGGATATCTAACATCTTACATATAATAAATTACTCGCAAGAATTTCATAATTATATCTTAAAGCTGAAATGCAATTTGACTTCGAGGTATTTGCTGATACCGCAGTAAAGCTTAAGTTTAAGCTAATATTATTTTGCCAAAGCAGTTCAGTTTTAGTTTTATTTTCCTTAGCAGGGCTTCTACGTAGAAAACACGAAATATGATATAAATATGATTGTGTTCGTTCACGGAAAAAGACAACTAGGTCTAAATAACTGGTAGTTTGTTTAGACAAATGTATGGCTCTGAGTAGGGCGACTACCGTTCTACTTCGTGTAAGTCTTCTTAGATGCAAATTGTTGAACGTAGCCAATCAAATATTGAGTTTGTTAGCGGACCACGCCCTCCGCTGCAATTAAAACAAAAGTAGTGTGTGTTTAAGCTTAGAAATTTTTTTATTCGAGTACTGGTTGTAATAGCAAACAAAAAAGGGTTCAGTAGATCGCTGACCATATTCAGTTGGAACTATAGTGTTAGGTGTATATAAAACTTACAACAGAATCACCTAGGTTTAATTATATAAATTCTGAAGAAATTAAAATTAATCTGAAAGGTACAAAAACATTTTTAAAATACCCGGATACGAATCAATACCTAAACTTAGCGAGATTGGAAGGGAGGGCAGAAATGGTGTGTTGGTTCGACGGAAATGCTCCGATTGATTACAATGTAAATAACTAATGCCAACTGAATATGTGCTTTCGCTCAAAATCTACCAGCTCACGTTCAGGAAATTATGGGGTTAAACACATCAACATTGTTTTAAAACCGGGGTATTATTAGTTAGCATTTAGTGAACCAAACGTCTGCAATAAATTAGTTAGTCGTTACAGTACACACTGTAGCAGGCCAGTATTAGCAACGTTAGTACGGAAATAGCATCTCGAAACAACCTTCACCTGGCGTTAGCTGTCGCAGGCTTGTCAACGGTAACCTTGAGTCTGAGCTTAAAGACAACTCCTTGGGCCTTGTATTTGGGGAAGATCCTCTAACCGACGATTTACTGAACGTCTCCCCACCAACTGATAAATATTCGCACTCGTTTTTGGCACGGGCACTGTTCACAGGAGTGTATTCTCGATCTATCGACGAACTTGCTTTGGGTGACCTTTCGCGACTTGTTTTCGTTTTGGAGGAATCAGTACTCTTCGTTCGCTTATGGGTAGGACCGCCCTTGGGGTTTGGTTTGGAATTTCCTGTTTTGGGGTTTAAGGGAACATCCTTATCATTTCCAGCAGCCAACTTTTCCCTTTCCAAACTCCTTGCCAATTTCACCCTTGGTGAGATTAGGCTCGAAGGGTTACCTTCGGGCTTTGAGTTTTCTAACGACGCAATGGTGGCTTCGTTTTCTTCACTTGTATATACTGTCACGTAATCAGAATAGGATAATTTTCTTCCTGAGTTGGAGGATTTTGAATTGTTTCTCTGTAGTGATGAGTGAAGTAGGTCTTGACTGTCTCTTGGAGCTTTGGAGTTTTTCCTTTGGAGGAAATTGTGAGCCGTTGAAACCGCGTTTGAAGTTCTGGAGTTTTGCCTTTGCAGTGACGTTTGAACTTCTTGAACTGTGTTCTGGTGATACGGCTTTTCGATATAATTTGGTGGGTTCTCCCGTGAACCTTCACAGTTTTCTGTTGTAATCGATATACGCTTCTTTTTGGATCGGGCAGGTTTTACTGGAGGTTGTCGCACAGAGCCCCTGCTTGTAGAAGGTTGAGGCCACGATCTGTTGGACTTGACGCTCCCCTGAAGGGTTTCAACGTCTCCTCGTCGCAAGTGCGAACTCTCTTGAAGATCTTCCGAATAACTACTTAACGAAGGTCCGCTTATAACAGAATGGAAGCTTCGAGTTGAGCTTGTGCTCGTGGAGGGAACACTGGGGTTGGAACAGCGATTGTCCGATATTCGTTGAACACTAGCAGCAGTTGATGAAGTTTCGGTCTGTCGACCGGTCTCTTGGGAATTGGGGACGATTATAAGACGACCGTATGATAAATAAACTACTTCATCTGCCGGAAATATTACATACATGCTCCTGCACAGTTCGACATTGCGAAAGTGCGCACAGCTGTGTCCCGGGCGCACCAACGATGGTTATCCACATGAATATTACAATTTTACTTCACCGAAATATCAAATAGTTTGAAATATAGTCCCGTGCACCTAAATTAACAACGCATTTTGTCTGGTTCTTTTCTGAAACACAACACAAAACACTTTAGGTTTCTTCTACGATTTTAATAAAATATTTTAAATTTGTTTTAACGGGATAAGGAAATCCGAAGAACAAATAGCTAATAGGCTATTTATCATACAATTCGCGATGTTTTTCAGAATAATTAGTTGTGTTAAATGTTAGTTGGTATACATGTACCGGTACCAAATGGAAAGCCTGGAAATGACCGTTCTAATTGATTTTCTTTCCGAGCAACCCTAACAACCGCTCCGGTGTTTCCGATTCACCTGCTGCTAATGATGTTGCTTTCAACTCGCTAATACATGAACATAATACGTCAGCTCTTCATTATCCAAACTTTTTGTTATGATTTTCATTGTTCGTACATTTCCCTAATTATCCGCTATGTAATGTAAAACGAAACATTGATTATACTTTTTCATAATTCTCGCAATTTCTAACCTAAGACAAGATTTCATGAAGAAACGATGTAACAGTACAACTTTTGCACGTCTGGTTATTTTGAGAAATCTCATCACATATAAACGCGGTTATTTTTTAGGATTGAGTCATAGGAGTTGTGTTTTGTCACAGAAGTTTGTGTGCGGGAAATACATTTTGTGTCACATCTGTCTTTTAGGAGTGTAATCAAATTTTTGGGTTTTTGGAAAGTAAATTGAGCAGCCTTAAATGCAGCTGCAGTTGTTAAAAGCTTAAGTTTAAAATTCACATTTATGTTGCGCAACAAAGTAGATGTGTTAATTTTAACACAAAACCACTCAAACTTGTTGAGGGTGAGCTACACGACGCCCAGAATAGCCTAACTTAAAAATAGAAATAATGCTTTTCTTTGCCCCCTGCCTGAGTGTTTAGGTTTTTGAAGGTATTTTTTTGATTCGATACCATCTGAATATTAGGGAATGAGGTGCGTCGTGGCCAGATCATTTGATTTTAATAAGCTTTGCTACTGAAGATACTCGGATCCAATTCTCGGTTGAGCAATACCTTCTTCCTTTTAAAAAAGTTTTTGTTTGAGTTAGGGCATCAAATCTTTACATTAATATGCCAATAGAAGGGAAACCTGATATCCAATAAAAGTTGATACTCTCAGAAGTAGGTATCCAGAGCTAAGCCATTTTCCTTTACAGTTTGAAAAATAGTAGATGAGAGATCTATGGGAAGACCCCGAAGCACTGCATTTAATAATTACTTATTGGAAACCGTTTCTTTGCCGACCTAACTATGAATCTATTAGGCAAAAACACTTTTGCTGTATAATTCAATATTAAAAACAGATATTTATGTGTTATTTTTGAGTGTCAATATATATATATATATAATATATATATATATAACATATCACTAAATAATATTATTCGTTGGAGTTGTTACAATAATGTTTCAATATCTATTCACTGCAATAAACGTATATAGGGTGTCTTAACATTTACACTCCATTCAGTGGTCTGAAACAAATAGAAAATTAAAAGTGAAAGTTATTTCAATTGTTCTTCGTTTTCGAATTACTGATAAAAAGTATATAATAAGTTGTATCGCTCTAGCTAGTTGTGTATTTGTGATACTGGTTAGTATTACTATTTTCATTTCCCTCTGCTTTTTGTATTTAAAATAGAGAAGGTGGTCGCGGTAGTGTAGTGACCGAGGCGCTTGACTTTGCAGTTATGCTACAGCTTCACTGATTTAACCTTGCTTGTGAGCGTACATTGCGCACTACCACCACCACTACCACGAAATTGGTGGGGGAGGGCTGGAGCTCATTTGCATTGTGTGTTTGTAGTAGTCAATAGCGCTGTAAACTCTAATGCAAAGTGCTTGCAATGGAGTTTCAATCTAAAATTAAAGCAGTTTCATTTACTGAGTATACCGAATGCCTATATACATTGTATTCCTCTCTGTTCCTCCTAGTGCCCACTCTTTCCCGCACCGCGCTGCTCCCACCAGCAAGGTTAAATCAGTGAAGTTGTACCAAAGTCACTCAGTTTCGAATTCTGAGCACTGCACTTTCCCAGCGTGTTTGTTTTGTCTTAGTTGTAGTTGGGGTATGTTACACCCGTATATAGCACGAAAGCGGGGATAACCTGGATGGAATGGGAATCCTGGAGTTGCCTTGGGTTACTCCAGCAGACTTAAAAAATAGAACGATACTATTGTAATCGAGATTATGTAGATATGTTGAAGGTATTAGGTGCGTGTAATGATAATGGCACTGTTGTGGCTAGAAATATGAGGACAGGTTTTCAAAAATACGTGTATAACAATGATTCCTGGAAACAGCTAATTTAAATCCTCAAAAACCTCAGACAGGAAGTCAATCTCTACTATGTAATCATCGATCGAAAAAGCAAGTTCTTCAATTTCTTGAGGCAGAACCAAGTACAAACATACGAAATGTATCGTTTCAAACTCATTTCCAAGAAGATACAATTCACAGATTATTAAGGGGAAATTGTCTACATCCAATTAGACCTGAAGAAATGCAAGTTTCGCATGATGGGGATAGGAAGCTTCGAGAATTTTTTTTAGATAGTTGTTGCATAGCGTAGACAATGATCTTACATTTCATTGAAAAGTTCTGTGGAGTGATGAAGCCACATTTACTGAGATGGGTATCATAAATACTCATAACTTGTCAATATTACAATTTACTTTCGGCTTAGACCGCCTCGTCATTTGGGAACTACACCCAGCATTATCAGGTAAGGCCCGACCTGTAGCTTGTCTGGTCTTACCTGATAATGCTGGGTGTAGTTGCCAAATGACGACGCGGTCTAAGCCGAAAGTAAATTGTAATATTGACAGTTCGAGAAACCGCGAAAGCGTCAAAGAATATGCTCATAACTTATCTGAATGCAGGGATAAAATCCACCACTTATGCAGAAGATCTTATTAAGGACGATAGTCAATTAACATTTGGGCTGGGCTATAAAGTAATAATGCAATTGGTCCACACATTCTACCTAACCCTATTTAGCCAGTATCTTCAGTTTTTAGGTTATTGTTCGATAACTTTTCATTAGCGTTAGATCGAATTAAAGTAATAATAAATTAGTGAAAACTATTTTTATTCTGAAACTATTGTACATGGGTAATAATTATTTTCAAGTGAACAGTCGCTTTATGTTCTTAAAAATATAAAAGTAACATAAAGTAGCGGTAGCGGTAGCCAGCGGTAATTAATTAAAGAAAATGAGAACATCACAACAGCTTGATAAGGAGCTTGTGCTGGTTAAAGACCTAGCTTAAAAATTTAATGTTTCATTATGATGTTATCATTCTACAGACTTGCACTTTTTAATCTTCCTAAGTGATCGCCCAGCTGTGGGTTTCAAAGAGAAATTAAAAACAGAACATTATGTATTCATCCTTTGGAGTTGATAACGTGACAGATTTGGAGAGCCGAAAGTTGCACAACTTCCGTTCGTATTTCAGCGTTTAAAATTTTAAAGTTATCTGTGTTATTTTGTGTGTATTTAATATTTTAATAAATTCTAAGCTGCTAGGAGTCATTGAGACAACCAAAAAGTTTAGAAAAATTCGTACAAGTGATATACAATTAATATTAGAGAATACACTAATTTTTACAAGCAAATTGTGTTTCATGTGAAACAAATGGTTAAAAGGTTTTTAAAACCTGCAATTTTAGATGCAGTAGTCGAGTATGTTAGCTCCCGGTTATTTACTCGCGCGGTATCGATCGTGCTCGTATAAATTAAAATAATAACTCCTAAGGTAACCAAACCATTTTTATATGTTTTTTGGAAACTGTTTAAACAGTGCTGCAATGCGATTCAAATTAGCCATACTGAAATTAATGGTTGATACCTCAGTCAAATATAAGGTATTTTGATTCAGTTTTTATCTATTTATTTAATTTTCAGTATTATTTTAACGTTTTCATTGTTTATCATTATTTATCGCCTGAAAGTTTATAACAAAATTAATGGCGGTTTGGAACAGCTCTCATTACAGTTTAAACTAACATCCAACTGTTAGTCTTTACTCTATATAGTGCTTCATCCTAATTTAGAAATCTGTATTTCTATTATACTACATCATAAAAGAACAAACCACCATGTTTCACTGGAGAAGTTAAAAGAAATACGCAAATAGAAAAAGAAATTACCAAAGACCAACAACACTAACAATCCAGATGACCGTACGAAGTCTGTAGAACAATATCAACTAGAAAAATTTCAGAAATAAAAAAGGAGCACTGGGAAAGGTATACCAAACCAACTGAGCATTACTTGTAAGACACGTAGAAAAAAAAAGCTTTGGAATAGAAAGGATGAAACGAATGAATTATGACAAACAACTAAGATCAACAAGGACTCTTGGAAAACTTATTTTCATGAACTATACCAATCAGAATACCAGAAAATTGTCCAAGAACAAATATTTGAGGCAGTAACCGACAACGTCCAACTTACAAGCGAAGATATAATTAATGCAATTCGTACACTAAGAAACCTTTTAGTCTTATAGTTAACACAGAATCTGCGGGAGCCGACATTTACCTGGAGAATCAGAGAGTACAAGAAAGTGTTTCACTCGGAAAGTACAACACCTTTTTTTAGGCGGAAGTTTATGATATCCAAGAAAGAAAGGTGGTTTACATATTTTCCGACAGCCAACCAGCCCTCAAAGCTGTCTGCTCGTCCAGGACGAGGTCTACCCTCGTCCAGAAATGTGGAGACGCTCTAGAAGAACTCGTTGGCAACAAGAAGACAGACGAGTTTGCCAATCTGGGCGCCGGCGATACCTGCTTTGAACCCAAATCCTTTCTAGAGATTCCAAGGCAGAAGGTCCTTAACCCATCCTTAACTGAATGTACATATGCGAAAATGAAGGATCAGTGGCCGCAAACAGGCAAATCTCTTTATAGTTGGGCCGGAAAAATCCAAGTTGCTCTGGCTACTGGGGAGAAGCCGACAAACTCTAAGTTTATTGATAGAAGAAAAACTTACATGGCACTGCAAACTTAGAAGACACCTAAATCTATTGGGTGATGAGGAGGATTTGATATGCCAGGTATGTTCAGGTGCAGAGACGCTTCACAACATAGAGTTGAACGTCTTTCTATGGGCAGAAATCCTGGTATTCATCAGAAGGTAAGGAAGGTTTGGTAGGGGAGACGAAATGGATATGAAAGACGGTTAGTAAAGATACAAATAGTTATATGATTGTCGTAATACACATAGCATGGGTATAAACAAAGATTTATTATAAAAAAGTTTTAAACCTTATCAGACGTAGGAAATTTACATAAGTAGTAAAGTTTTTTTTAGGTTAGGAGTAAAACAACTTACTGACAAATCGTTTTGCTAAATATGGTGCTACTACAATGCGTCTCACTTTAAAGGGCTGCAAGTGCTTTGTAATATTTAAAACGTCTAGTGTCGGCATCACTGGCAAAGAAATCTGACATTTAAAGAAATTTTCAATGGTAAGGAGGTGGACAGTGCCCTTTAAGGGAGGGGATCTGAATAGGCGTTGAAGGTTAAATTGATTTAAATGGCTAAAATACGACACCAGTAGCTTAAAAATATTATTGAATTGCATTCAGAAAAAAATACGTATTGTGTGTAAAAGTTAAGCTCTATTTATTACTGCAAACTTGTTGCTATTATAGTACTAGGCAATATTATAAAACAAGAAACATGGTTGCATAAGCCAAAAACCTATATCAAGTAATAAAAACGTTCAGAATAAATATTTTTGTATGGACGTAAGAGTTTGTTTTAGATGTCGGAGGCGTCCCAACGAGCAAATTTATATACATTCTCAGGCTTTTAAGCAATTATATATGTTATTTATAATATTTTGTATTTTTTACAATTATGAATGTAATTTGAAATTTTAAAAGCGGTTCCAGCGTTTAACGGGAGCTGTTGAATAAGTATGCAATAATTGTTCATGATCTCTGTTACCAAGTCGCTTACAAAACTGAATTTCACGCCTTTTTCATGTATTTAACGCTCAATCACGCACTCATATAGAAATACTTTTTTGAGAGAAGTAATATTTATCGCTGGTTGCTATGCAACTGTACCATGTGGGCCTAACAATCCACTTAAGTATACTCAAAGTCGCCGTAATAGGTTATTTTTGGGAATATCAATATAAACTTTTGGAGTAGAGTTGGCCATCAAATAATTTTGGAGATCTGATAAATGTAACAATATTAAGTTTTCCGCGAATAAGTTAAGTTTAGGCTAAATTAAGGTGCTCCTCTTTTTTCTTTTGAATTTTTCGGTGATCGCTTCACTTCTCGCTTCGAATTCCTAATTATTAATTTTAATGGAGGTTTTTTTGTGAAGGAATTAAGAACGAAATTTACTGGAGCTTGTTCCATTAAACAAATACAAATAAGCCTGCGTTGGGAGGTGGTCTTTCGCTCTCTCTGCATTAATATAATCCGGGCGAAATTAATCAGCAGCAAGAAATGATTACGAGGTATTGCTTGTTCACGGCACATTCTAAATCAGCTCTAAATATAACCCGAGCTAAGGTCCTCTAGTAATAATTAAGCACGTAAAACACCACTCGGATTGTGCGGTCGTGTGTTTGTTACCTAGTGAGCGCATAAAATGTTTGTGAGTAAATATAGCATGACCAATGTGTTTGGAGCATCTTGAGAGCGCCATGAAATCTGGGTCGTGCCAAAAGACCCACAGTCTGCTCGCCAGAGCTCTGTAAATATTAGTTTCTCATTCCTTCCTGATACTTGAAAAAAAAGATCAGCGGACGCCGTAATTGCGATTGGATGTCTCACGTTACGATTCCAGACAGTTTACATAGCTAGGGACTTCGGTGCAGCAAAATCCCCAGATATTTGTTTCAGTAACCGCAAATTAACTTTACTAAAGTTTGTAATGAGTTTAGTAAACTTCGGTATCACCTAATCGCATATAAGGTGAAAGTATTTCGCTGACATAAGTTGCTGGCGTGAAATAAATTTATCGCACAAAAGAAAAAGATTTGGAACTTTTAATTGATTTCGGGATTTATCGCCGCACGGACGTTTTCCAATCAATATACCGCCCATAATTTTACGGACTATTAAAACAGAACCTCCCACAGAGTTAATCAATTCCATACCTTCCCAACAAATTGGTGAAAGTACGTGAGGTAATCAGGATCCGCTTTTGTACTACAGTTAAATTTAACGGTTGATTCTTCCAGGACCATTTAAGCCCGAAAGTTGAAAGCAAAAATTACAGCCATGAAAGTTCTAAATTCGAATATGTTAAGTAAGTTGTGACCAAACTGCCTGACATGGGATGGAGGGACTCTCCGGGCCTGTCAAAAAGTTCTCGAAGCCTCTGCATAATTTTCAGGAAGTTTGGATTGTCATTGTGGAAGTTGCAAGTTTCGGGATTATCAAAACGAAAACATTTGTTCCGAAAAATAATTCGAGTTAAGTTGAAAATCAATGGGACAAAAATGAAGGAACAAGTCACGTTTAACATGTTTAATGGCAAAACTTGCAAACTACAGTAAGATTTATGAAAATTTGACATGTGGGACCAATTCTACAAAATAAACCTGCCCAGATAGTATCATAATACTCCGAACAGTAATAGTTCATACACATATTTGAGTTTAGTAAGTTTATAAGATGTTAAGGTTATTCAGGAGTTCAAAAACTGCTATAGTACAGGACAAAACAGAGCACTATTTTTAAGATTAACTAGAATTAAACGCCAACAAATTTAAGCTTTTGCTTTTAAGGAAGTAGTGGAAAACAATAATAGTAACTTAATATAAATAAATGCAAGTAATAATTCCAGAATATAGCAATAACTTAACCAAGGACAGCAAATATAGAAGAAACAGTAATGAGAACAAGCAGCTTTACATTATTATGATCTTATTAATTTTTGAAAAATATTTCAGGTGGTTCACATCCATTCTTAAAATAATAGACATAAATACGAAAATCAGGATCCTGGCCACCAAACATGAAACTGTGCAAATAATTATGATTTTGAAAGCTGTTTAATAATCTTACATTATACAGAGCCATAAGTCTATTACCAATCAAGTTGCTAAAAAAGTTAGTACTCAGAAGAATAAGGTTAAGATGCCAATACACTATTGGATCCCAGACCATTATTTTGGATTATGGGGGCCTTTTCGACAAGTCGGCGGCGTCACCCAATAACACGATTAATAAACACACAGTTAAAAAATAAACAATCTTGGACAGCGGAATTCTTGGACGTAAACCAGGCCTTCGATAAGGTCTGCCACACCGGCCTGCTAGTAAAAATCAGAAGTACCATTCTACCAGCATAATTTATTTCAATTATATCGTATCTAAACTATATATAAACACCAAGAAATCACTAAGATTAAGAAGCAAAGTATTTAATACCTGTATACATCTGATCATGGGTTACGCCAAACGTGGACGATTACACAAAACAACATGAAAAAACATAGAGCGACACAGCGCGCAATAGACAGAGCTATGGTGGGACCCTCACTAAGAGACAGAGAGACCAATGAAAGTATAAGGGGAAAAACTAAATTAAAAGACATCGCTCAAAAAGCCACAAGCTTGTAATGGAAATACGCCTGATATGTGGCAAGAGAAATATCTAGAGGCTTCACATGCCCAAACGTCCCATAGGAAGACCACCGATGAGATGGGCTGACGACCTAAATATAATTGCAGGATTTAACAGGAACCAACGAGTCCAAAGCAGACACATGGAAATATGGCGTATATCCAAAAATGGACAATAGAACGATAGGAAAGAAGGAAGAAGAAGATATAGTATCCAACTAATCGGAAACTCTAAAATAAATCTACTAGTGAATCATCTAGCCTAAATCCTATAAACGCAGGTGTCCCGCAGGATAGTGTTATAGGACCATGACTATATACGCTATAATATGGGGCAGATTTACCAATGGATGAGAACACAACCATATGCCTGCTTTCAGACCACATAATTATCCTCGTTAACCACAAAAATCTAGCAGTCTACGGACGAAACCTTCTAATGTTACTCCAAAAAATGTCTAATAAATATTGATAATTGGATAAAAATCCAAGCACATATCAACTACATTCGAAAAAGACCGCTGGCCAAATTTGTAAATTAATAACGAGGACAGCAGCGTTGCTCTTTATCCCCCACCATGTCCAAGACATATGTCGAACACACTGTTAGAGTTTGGAAGAGAAAGTGTAAACGAATGGGAATAACACCAAATGACAAAAGTGCATATACACTGTAATTCGCAGACGACCAGGTGCTTATGGCACAAGAAAAAGAAAACCTATAATATATTGGCAAGGAAGATCAGTGAGGACTTCTCAATGAACATTAGCAAGATGTAATACCTCTGCATCGAAGAAGAAACAAACAATCTAGAATTAGAAACCAGTGACAATATAGGAAACTGCGAGAGCTACAAATATGTAAGGATAAGAATTGACAAAAATGGAAGAGACAAGAATGAGCCCAGCGGAGAAATAAACTCGGCAACGAAAGCATTAAAGAGGTTGAACCGCATATGGTGGAATAACGATATACCAAGAAGACGAAAATACGATTAAAAGTATAATGTCATACGGTGCAGAGACATGAAGGATGATGCAGCAGACTTATGGAAGATAACCGCCGTGGAAATAGATGTGATATGAAGATGTTGCAGAGTAGCAAACTCAAACAAGTGAAAATATAAGGGAAAACTTGAATGTATGAATAATTGGTTTAGTTTGGCCAAGTGAAGAGAATGAGAATCGAGGGATTGACAGAAGTTGGAATGGGTACCACTAGAAAGACGGAAGAGGGGAAGACCCAGAAGACAATGAGAGAGGGGGTAAGAAAAGCCTTAAGCAACAGGGATCTGAACCGAGAACACTGCTACAAAAGAAAACAATGAAGAAAGGTTCTGGTTATCGGACAGCGACGGCAGACGCTTTATTAAAAGCGAAGATATACTCCAAGTTGAAGAAGTCGAATATCTTGACCATAGTCTTGACAGCAAATTAAACTGAAGGGGCATACAGCAAAAAAAACAAGAAAACAGATATGAATATGAAACAGCTAAGCTGGCTAATAGGCAAAAAATCAAAACTATCCCTAGAAAATATGGTGTTAATTTACAAAATAATAATTTAATCCCTATGAGCTTATGTAATAGAGCTTTAGGGCTGTGCTAGCAAGTATAATACAGCATACAGCTACCATTCAACGACGCCAAACAAAAATTCTCAGAATGATTGTAGATGCACCCTGGCACGTGCCTAACCTCACTGTCAGCGCTGACCTCAAAGTACCGTACATACAAGATGCTATTCATTAGAGAAACTGTAAACGTTATTAAAAATAAGAAAATAGAAGTAAAACTTCCTAAACATGCCAATTGGTTATATGTATAATATGTAATCCTGTATATTACATAAAATTAGCCGATAAAATGTAAAATCCAATTACAAGTAAAACTACTTAAAAAAACGTTCCGGTAATTATTGCTTAGCAACAAGCACTGCAACTTAATGAAGTTTTCAGTTTTAAATACTGATTTTCCTGTATTATCTATTTCAAACTCTATTAAATATAATTACATATTTACACGAACGACATCGGCAACCTGTAATGGATTTTGAAACAAAACAAGGCATATTTAATTTCTATGTTTTGTAACAAAATATCCCTAACACGAAGCTTCGGCGGTTAATTTACTTATCTAACGTGTTCAAAAATAATTAT
The DNA here is from genome assembly GCA_014611495.1 of Limonius californicus. Classification (NCBI taxonomy): domain Eukaryota; kingdom Metazoa; phylum Arthropoda; class Insecta; order Coleoptera; family Elateridae; genus Limonius; species Limonius californicus. The sequence goes on from JABXWE010007203.1 coordinate 31,975, forward strand.
TAATGTTCAAAATGTTGAAAATTAGTTTGTTGCAACATTGTTTTGAGAAGCACTAGCTGAAGTAACTTAAGCCAGACAAAATTACATAACAAGTTTTGTATTAACTCGAAAAACCTAGTAATATTTCACTTTGGGGTTTTGAACAAATATGTTGTTAACGTCAAGTTTAACAATTATACTGAGTATATCCAACACAGTTTCCCATAAATATTTAAGCAGCGCAATGCGGAAACTTATGCTGTAACTGTTTCCTGAAAAGTTTAAGTTAAGTCTGAAATATCCTAAAACCAAAAAAATAATATTCTAGTACAAATTTTCAATTTTTTAGTAATATTATATTGATACAACTGAGATATTCGTCTACATTAGTGATACAAGTAAGAGCTTGCAACAGAAGTATTTGCCTTCGTTGTAAATGGATTTAGTAACTTCATAAACTATACTTTTTGAACATTTCTATCGATTCAATTTTGTACTACACCAAAATATAATAAATAGGCCTTACTTTATTGAAAATTCGGCATTCGCTATCTAGCTCTTTTCTTTAGAAAATTATTGATGAAATATAGATTGCAAAATAATTTTTCGGCGTAAATATTTCGAGAAAATATATTACTTTTTTGTCAAAGCTTTCATGGATAGATTAAACTTTGGGGACCGATGTTTTGGAACCCGTGCGGTCAGTAATAGGACCAATAGTCTACCAAGGTCACTCCGAATTAAGGCGGAAAATTCAAAAATCACAGGGAGTAAGTGTAAATTTTCTTTCTTGATTAAGTGTTTCTATTGTATTTCCTAATGAAAGAATTGATACATAAATCTCCCGTTCTGTCATCATCATTATCATCAACAATTTTTTAGTTCTACTGTTGGGCAGTGGCCTCTTCTCTGCCACGTGTTTCTCTTCACCGCTAATGTAGAAACACGGCAGACCTACAGTTTAAGGTTGAATCCGAACGACAAAAATTATAGAGAAGGTTTTTTGGATTAACATTCCACGGTTGTTAACCGGATTGCGAAATTTCCGCACTATAGACATCTCTATGTAAATTGTCAAACTGATATACAAGAAATTATATGCATGTACATTCGAAAGTGGGTCTTTTGAAAGGAAACCTGCAAAACAAGGATCTGAATATCTAGAAGATTGACACAAGCAAACTTTCAGAAGCAAAATATAGTTTCCATTTTTAAAAAATAAAGATTGAGCGCTTTAAAACTATAGAATTTATTTAAATTTATGTATATCTGAGAAATCATTTATTAGCAAACAATCACTGAATTTGAATTTTCGTTAATTACTAAAATCTCCCAAATTCTAATTTCGTCAATAAGTGATATAATCATTGTACAATTTGTTTGTATTTACAATCCCAAGTTATTGAAACAGGAGCCGCTGTCTATTTTTGACTGAGACGCATATTTAGAAACAGAAACATTATGAAAAAGGCGTTCTTTCCGTTTGTGTTTAGTCGAATAATTTGTAACGATTACTGCTCTAATTAGTAAGTTCCCTGAAATTCAGAGTTTACATCAATATAGTTCCTGTTTGTTAAATAAAGTGGCTATTAGTCGAAATCTGTAAATAAATGTTAATGGCTTTATTGATCAACTTGTAAAGGTCGGAAATATATACCTATACGTTGTTAATATTTTGTAAATTTATTTTTCTGACTATATGGTATCAAAGCAACATATTCAATTTTAGTATCTATTTTCAACGCATTTTAAGAAAACATTTTATCTTTGTATTTCGATATTTCTTCCAATTTTGTCGGCATCGGTATGGTGGTTCTAAAAATATTTCACTAGACCCTCATATTTTCTAAATCCTCCGTTAAGTATTTATAGTAAGATTATCTTGTTATAACAAACATGTAAAAATACGCGTAGTACAAGGAACATTCTATTGTAACGTTATAACGTACAACTTTTAAGGTCATTTCCATTCTTAAAATTATGTTTATAACGCACAACACTGTTTCTTTCCAAAATGTTTAATCAAATATTAGAACATGTTCTCTAAATTGTCTAGGCTGCTCGTTTTCCTGCAATTCTATTAATCAATATAATTATAAAAGGGTCAGTAGGAACTAGCAGAATTATTCCAAGAAATATTGCAAACAGGAATACTTAAATCCCTGAATTTATTCCTAAGATTACAAATATTTAAAGCTTCCTGTGGTTTCAAAAAAATATTAAGGAACTGGTAGCAAAATTAAAATTTCAAAGATATCGAACAAGGCAAAGCGAAACACTGATTATTAATTTAGATATTAGTGTCTGACGCATGTTATGTTCGTTTGTAATTATTATGGTTTTGAGTAAGTATGTTTTTAGTGTACTTTGTTCGTTGTAATAGAAAAAATTCCTTAGCAAGAAATACGACTATAATAACCAAAGAGCATCTTTGGTATAAATTCCATCGTATTTTCACCAAAATTTGAAAATTTCACGATGATAAGCATGAGTACATGAGAGTAAAATTTCATTCAAGCAGGCTGTAATTTATGAATATCCTGCCCTGAAACATAACTAAACTATCAATATTACAATTTACATTTGGCTTAGACCGCGTCATCATTTGGGAACTACACCCAGCATTATCAGGTAAGGCCCGACCTGTAGCTTGACTGCCTTTACAACATTTGCTTTAGAAGTTTGAGCCCTGCCTAAACAGGGTGTGTACTTAGATTATTCAAACCTTGGGTGGACAAGGATTTGATCTTGATGTATTTTGTTTGCCAGGACAATAATACTTAATCGGCTTATACAAACTATTTGTATGGGTTCCTTGTTCTTGTCCGTCCCGAGATTTGAATAATATAAACACACGACCCTGTTTAGGTAGGCAGGGCCTAGGAACAAATATAGCTCAAACTTCCAGAGCAAATGCTTGTAAAGGCAGACAAGCTACAGGTCGGACCTTACTTGATAATGCTGGGTGTAGTTCCCAAATGACGACGCGGTCTAAGCCGAAAGTAAATTGTAATATTGACAGTTCGAGAAACCGCGAAAGCCTCAAAGAATATATAACTAAACTAGTGAAATGTGCTATTGCATGAAAGTTCTGTTTTATAATATCTTGGACTTAATAAGTAAAAAATCAACAGTTGTATACAGTTGGAAAGCAGGGAACGTATAAACGAACAGCAACTAGATGCAAAATTATGCAAAGTTTAATTATTTAAAATTGTAGAAAAATCCATTTCTATGTAAAATATTCGAAGGGAAATGTGAATATTATATTCAAATGTCGTTGATCACGCGGGATTTAAGATATTATTTCCGAAATGTCTGCAGTGAAGTCTACTTTGAAACATAGAAAAAATAGAAATCATGTAATCGATTGCCTAGATTTAATAAATTTATGAAAAAATAATTTAATATCCTTCTTCGAGCGCTTTATTTCTTACGAAACGTAGCGATCTTCTCTTCTTTGCCTGTCTTAAAAACCACAGACATAGAGGACCTGCAGGCTTAACGTGGGTTTCGAACCACGGCAAGTGTAAACACTTCTACGCCAGAGAGGTTTTACTAGGCAGAATACTTCGCTGCCATTGCTTTGCGAGGAAGTACCACCGTTAGAGGTCCGATATCCCGGTACTGGGACTTGCACCCCAGCCCTTCAGCGTTGCAATTTTCCTTAATTATTATTTTAGAGATATTTGCAATAAAGTGTACGCGAAAACAGAAAAAATATCAATTCGGTGGCGTGGAATTAAAATATTTAAGAGGGAATAATGTATCAGAATTTTGAAGTAGCTGGGAAATATATAGTACCAATTTATGACCAGCTGACATACCTGTAGTACAAACGCACCAGAGTAACCCACCTTGAATGATATCTAATTTTATAACGTCTAGGCATCCGAAATGGTTTTTTCATATGTCAGTAATTTATAAGCTAAAATATTAATCCAGTAGGTAAGGAAACTAAAACTTATTATAAATTAACTTATTAATACTTACTAAAAGGACGGAAGCGAAAAATATAGCAGGAAACTGATTTATTCGCATTTCGTCTTAAATTTAAAAATTGCGTAAACTTTATTTTGCTGGAGAAAATTCTCTCCGCCTGTCAACAACATTCCAAAGTTTCTGCGTAAGTTTTGAGTGGCCTGTTCGGTAATCAAAAATATTTTTGCGAAGCAATTAGTGGAAAACTCATATGGGAAGTAAAACTGCGGCAACTTTATTAATAAAAAAGATAAATTAAGATGAATGGGCTGCTACAGTTTCATTTATTTTAAGACAAGGCGTTCCGGTAATCCCTTTAACCATTTCAGAATTTTCAGCTAAAAAAAGCTACTGAAATAATATCACATAAATCTCGGCCGTTGACAGACTTCTAAGGCTTACAAAATTGTAAGTTTGCTCTTTGTTTTGCCCTTTTTAGTAATAAATTTAGGCCCGAACGAAAATATTTATGGCGCTGGAACCTGATGGGTGTAATCTTCTCTAACATTTTTATTTCTTGTATAACAGCGAAATAATATTGGAAAACGTGTGCTGAATTTCTGACACGAAGAAGTTAAATAACTGTTTTCCACACGGCGTGTTTTCTTGTAGCGGCTTTTAGAAAATGACACGCCCACGAAAATATTACCGGCTAATTAATTATGAGAAATTTATTTTGCTTGATAAAGTGTGAAATAATAAAGTTCGGGAATGATTAATTAGTACATTCCGTGCTGAATATCTAATTGCATCGATCAATGCCAGTAAGCTCTAATAACAACCGTGTAAGGCGGGAAAAGCCTTTGCAGAAAACCAATTAATTAGGTTTTTTGTAAATAGTACAAACTGTAAATGACCAGCACTAATGAAAACCTTCCATTAGAAGTAGAAAAATTACACATTGTCAGTTTTCCTCTTTAGAAATCGTGTATTACTTCAAACTAGTATGGGAAAATATTCCAAATTCCTTATATGAACATTGTTAACATACAAAAAGTAAATGTAATATTTAAACCACTTTCCAAAAATTAGATTGTAGTAGTGCCCAAAACATGGCAAAATGGCCGTCGGTAACAAATTAGTTGATGTAAAACCATAATAAGCTCTGGTAACTTCATATGTTGTCGTACATGAAATTCTGCTTAATATTACGTGATATTCTTCTAATTAGTACATACAATTAACATTCAACATTAATCAGTGGCACATCATATGGTTTAGGTTGAGCACCACTGGTTTATATTTTCTTACCAATAAAAAATAATTTGAAAAACATGTCGCTCCAATGTTTTAGACTATTTTTTAATTGTACTTTACTCGGGACTAATTAGTTTCTGCGGAGAACATAATTTTTAATACAAAATTAGTCTTGAATTACATGAAAAGCAGAAACTGTACCCTCATTATATGTTTTTCTGTAGGGTCTGACTAAAATATTTCTACAACAATTCCAACAATTTCCTTTCCCGCAGACCATATAATTTTATTTGCAGATTCTTTCTCCCAGAGCTACTGCCCTCCCATGTCAAAACAAAGAAATTTGCGATATTATCCTTGAATTTTTATATGTTTGAGGTTAAATTTGGATGTCAGGGCCTAATAATAAATAGCAGCGTTAAGGGCGGATGTTTTCTTTTTCCATGCTACTTAATATTTTCGATGACAAGGTCGATGCTAAGTTAATGAAGCGTTATTAGGTTATGTAAAAATTTTGCTGGCGTCTAATAAAAATTTAAAAAATATTAATAGACTTGGAAAGCTTTTAGTTGGGGATCATTTAAAATAGATGCTCCATTTTTCGTATAAAGCGATTTTAAGCCCGTCCTTTGCTTTAATCTTTTTCTTTTCGTAAACACTTTTAGTTTTTCTAATCCGGTTTTTGCTTTAACACAACTTCAATTAAATTATCGTATTATATTTCCGCAATTATTTGGATCGATAACTGCAAAACTTTATTAGGTATTTTTTATTATTTAATTATTAAATGCATTAGATAGAACTATAAATGAATAGTATTAGAGCTACCTTTAAACTCAATAATAGAACTGAAAGGACGCAAAGGAACTTTACATCGATTAATTGTATACACACACACCATGTAACATACGTTGAACTTTCGACGGGTCGTACCTACCTAAGGGGGTATCGCGTATTCATAGTACGAGGACTCGGACGCGAGCGTCGGGACGCCCTGGTCGCGGTTATTTCCGTCCGCAGCCGGAGCTGTACTGTCGAAAAGGCGTCGCAACGTGCACTGCAAAATACCTGACAATGGCGCATGTGCGTCCTTCTATACTAATAATATATAATACATATTGTTTTATTAGATATTGAACCTCACGTACTACTGCTGAAAACAAATTTACTCCTGAACACTACTTTGCCAATAACCACAAGTATAACTACTGCAACATTTTTGCTGATTTATAGAAACTTTTAATGAAAAAGTTAATATTTACGAAGGACGACCTATAATATTTCTAATAATTACTAAGTAAATAAAAAGATAGAGCCGTCGCATTATAGTAAAACCCTCTTGTATTAAAGCTGTATGTTTCTGCAGCAATTTTTCTATATGTTTTAGGGAAATCCCTGTTTCTTAAGTGTGCTTCATCTGTTGACAACTGCCAAGCAAATACCAGATCTTTATTTTATGTAATACATATACCTTGTTTCACGAAATATATTAAATCAATAGAGGTATTTTATTTTTTTAAGTTTTTACGGTTACAGGGTACTACCAAATTTATAATAGGAGAATGTTGGAATTTTTAAGTAAAACAGTTTTGAAAGTGTTGTGTAACATTTCATTTGGCTAATGTATCAAGCAATGTTTCGATGTAATCACTATGCGAGTGCATTATATATATATACAAAGGCTAGAATGAAGTTCTAGTAACAATTCATGTAAAGGCACAATAACCTTTATGTGTCAATAGCGGTTTACTAAATTGCTAGATAATAGAAGCATTTTTTGCACATACGTTTCGAACTTCTTCGTCAAACGTATTTGAACACTTCTCAGTATTAAACTGGCAATCCTACCTTCGAGTACAAACTGGATCACTCTATACTAGATTCGCGGCGAGTACAGATACATGAGAAAAGGAACTTTTAAAAAGTGAATATGTTATGTTCATTTGATTTTGCCACTTCATTTGAATTAAAGTCATATTTTAATTGCCGCTCTTAAGCCGAATACTATATTATTATTTCCCAAATACAGTTTGGTGTGGACCTTTCCTTGTTACCATGCAGAATTGCCGATTGGTGTTTCATCTACGCGCATGGCCCTGGATGCTTTCTGCGAATTTTCGTGCTAAATTGTTCCAGAATTATTGCACCATATTTTGCAATGTGGTGTAATGATTTTGGCCAATGCACATTAGCGTTGCGTTTCCTCTTCGGTCGAATTTAATATCTTGCTCGGCCCGGTCACCTGATACCATCTTCGGGGCCTGTCGATAAATTAAGAAAAAAGTGGACGCTAGGTTTTGGGAGTGAACTAACGTGTTTTTTTTTTGATACCTGGTTGTATCGCAGCTCTTCTGCTAATTTAGTTATCGTTTCGTTTTTTGCGTCAGGCAAAATAATCTTCGACTTGCGTTGGATCAAAAATATTAGCAGAGTGTCAGCTTTGTGCAAAAACAATTCAGCGAAACTGTTTGCTCGATTGTGTCGGATAAAAGCGATCAAACCCGTGGAAGTTTTGTTCTTTGAGCTGTTTTAAGTGATTTCTGCCGTCCAGAGGCGGAGATATTGACATCTGAAATTCCCGCCTCTTCTCTCTCAACGTCGAAAAGCCCTGTCAGAAGCGATCCAATCTTCAGGGGCGTACTAGCGAATTTTTTCCGCTTCCTGAAGATCTTAGGAATACCCCAGTTGTGCCTCTCTCTATTCCCTACTAAACAAAATTAAGATAGGAAAAATTCTAATTGTGGGGTGAAAACTTTTTCCGAGTTAATCTTCAAGCTTCAAGTGCTGATCCTTTTTTTTTAATACGACGTAAAACGACCTTCAGTCGGCAGTTATTCTTTCTTCTTTTGGTTAAATAAAGTGCAATAAATTGTAAACTCCGACGCCACTAGCTGCGGAGATGTGTTCTAAGAACTGGTTATCTGCTGAGATTTGGAAGGTGGCGCCCGTTAATTTTGACCTACCCTGTACACAACTAGGAAGATTTCCCTCCCGTAAGCGGTTTCCGTGAACCCTTCCCTACTCCTCTGAGCTAAGCTGTAGGCCTTTTTCCACCTATCCTGTTGCAGGTCGACGAAAAGGCTCGTTCGGCCCATAAAAAGATTTTGGCGCCCAACATGGAGCGGACCAAACGAGCTTTTTCGTCAACCCGCAACAGGATAGATGGAAAAAGGCCTACGGCTTAACTTAGAGGAGTAAGGGTGGTTTACAGAAACCGCTTACGGGAGGGAAATCGTACCTAGTTGTGTACAGGGTAGGTCAAAATTAGCGGGCGTCACCTTCCAAATCACAGCTGGTTGCAGGTTCTCGTGGAAGGCCGAGAAGCCAGCAGCTTACGGGAATCGGACCTATATTTATTGTGCCTCGCCCTGTACGTAAAGCTTACAATGTTCATGCACACAATAAAGTAAAAATACACAAAAATAAAAGGTATGGTAACTTTTAAGAAAAATATAATCCTAGTATTTGAAATAGGTGACACAATACAAGAACAAAGACTACATTGAAAATGAAAATATTTATAGTTTAATACAAAATATTTTTTGGAACGTTAAAACCGAGGCTCGATGCCAGGGGCTTACGGTATTTACTTTACTAGCACAGATCTACGCAGCCATTGACGTCTGAGTTCACAAAAACTTGTAATATATAATTGCACTTTACAGTTAACAAAAAAAAAGGACAGCACTTGAAACTTGAAAATGAAACTGAATAAGTTTTCACAACACAATTACAATTTATTTTACCTTAGTTTTCGTGGAAAGGAGTAGAGTGAGAGAGATAGAGAGAGTTAGGAACAATTTGGGGTGTTCTTGTGTTCTTAAGAAGCAGGAAAAATCCGCAGGCGCACCCCTGAAGATTGGATCGAATGTAGTCAACGTTAAGGGCCAAGATTTCAATGCGTTTATCGCAGCTGTGGCACAGCAAGGGGTTCGACAATAATCCGCCAAAGGGGATCAGCAAATTCGCGAATGAGTTGCTCTCAAAGTGTTAAAATCCAGCGTGTTTCTTTAATCCGACACTTGCCGATGGTTCTGTTCACCCCATAGCGAAAACAGCGATAAGAAAATCACACCCATCGAAAACCCAAGTCGCTCTTGCAATACTTGATTTCTGGGCTGCATCGCAGCAACTGGGTCGAAGAAGATGTTAAATCCAACTGAGGAAAGGACAAAATGCGAACACCCAACAGTTGGAAGATTTCATCATATTGCGAAATATGGTGAATGAATTCTAGAACAATTTAACACGTAGAACTCCGTTCAAAGGCAGGTCAAGAGCGTAGACAAAAGATGGTAACTAAAATAGTCCACCAAAACTGTATTCGGGAAATAATAAGATAGTAAGTAAGTAAGTTACGAATGCGTTTCATTTCTTTATTCTGGAAAAGGAGTCTGATGGGACGTTCCAATGTTAAAAAAATCGTAGTGCTACAAACACACGCATATATTATTTGATTAATGAGAAACTTCAAGCGACCACTTTCCTCATTTTTTCAGAAACCTCGAGTAAGACTTTTCACAAATAAAAGAAGCCGTTGAGAAAGCAAAAAAAGTTTAGGTGTCAGCACTTCTATTGCTTAAAGCATCGGGAAATTCTTGCTTTTATAACACTGGAAAAGACTTAATTCAAATCTGCAATGTCTGCAGAATTTCATTGGTCCCCGTGTTTCTCTTGCAATTTCTCCAACACGCTACATATAAATATTTTAATAAAGTAAAAAAACAATCGCAGAATGCAACACTAATTTCTAGCAACTACAAAAATAGAACACAAAGAAAATGCCGCATGTAATCGTATTGTTAAATTATTCAGTAGCTGATTTTAGAGAGTTTTGTATGCCTTTCAGGAAAGCGGTTTGCACGTTATGAAAATTGTTGCTACATTACTGTTCTGAATAAATAGAATAGACGTTCAACTTATTTCTGTAAAATGAATTCCGTGACACAATTCCTTTGTAAAAGTCGCTAACAAACGTTTCGACAAAGCTGCATCTGTTTTGTTTTGTTTGTCGGATACTGTCTAAAATAATTACTACAATTGTAAGAGTTCACCGGCAGTCATGTAGTTCATGAATTTCCGAAGCAGTTGTATATATCTGCGTATTTGGTGGTATTTTGCTTGTAATATTAAACTTTATGCTGACAAATAGAAGTATTAATATCATGTTTATAATATTATCATTAGCAACAGTTTTGTCATGAAATCAAACTGTCGTTACGCTACACTTTTACAACTCTTAATGTAATTACTTAAGAGTTTATTAAGTTTTAACTGATAAAATATTAATTTATGAATATATACATTGGAGCGCGTTTTGCTTACGATGCGATTAATTGCGTTTTGTTTTGCGTTTGATGAAAGTCTTTTCCTAGAACAGATGGATTCTTCCAAGATTTTTAATATAAATTCCTGTAAAAATGTGTACTTTGCCACAGTGCTTCATTTTTGCACATTGGTATGTGGTTATCGTTTTCTTTATAAATTACACACATAAATGCAAAACAGAGGTATTAGGGATACGTTAGATATTAAAAAATCATCTTGAGCTGGCCAGTTGTAGTTTTAAAGTTTACAAACTAGCACATACATACATACATATATATATATATATATATATATATATTGCTATGTAACTTGTCTATAAATATAAATAAACAAATAGCCCCACGTTGGCTTACGTTATAAATAAATAAATTCTCTGTAATATCTTCATAAATAATTATTAATCTAAATAAATTTGCTTTACGTCGGCTAGCTCAAAATTAAATTCTATACGTTGGTTACGCCAATAATATAAATAAAATGAAATATTCTTATCTACAGAAATAAATTAATTTGTTAATATCCCAGCATATAAAAACAACAAATATCTCAGGGTTGCAGTTCGTGACCTCGCTACAGATAGTTATGGAATTACTATAATAGGTACACCAAACACATACATAAATAAATTTTAAACTTATCTGAAATCCAACAATTTTGGTCCAGGCTGTACATCAGAATTTCTTATAACTGCAACTGCTGCATAAATTTAACCTTGTTGCGTCTGCTTCGAACTATATCTCGATCACTGCAGCTCGTAACGGCTTCCAGAATCGTTGATAATATCGTTAATTAAACAGATAAGGTAAGTTAACTTCTTCTTATTATGAATTAATGAATTTACTTTTAATTTAACATTTTCTAATAAGTTGTTTTCCAGGAACTTTGAAAGAAATAACACTATTTGAATCTCACACTCCAGGTACGTCGGATTATTTTATAAATAAAACACTTTTAATTACTTGAAATTTAAATGAACATTTTATTACTTTCTTTCAACAAATAATTAAACACTTTAACAGTTACTTGCACATAAATTAAAACTTTGTTAAGGTAACATAACCTTAATACACTTTTGGTAAACAACTCAGGGTTACGCCCATAATTTTCAAAAATAGCTTTTGAAACAATTTAAAATCAAAATCAGAGCTTACACGTAAAGCGTGCTTCCTCTTTGAGCATTAAAACAAGACTAAATTCCCAAAATTTACCATATTTAGTATCTTCTGCTCATGCAACTTTAAAAATGGACCAATGAAACTTTAAATATTTATCTTTACAATCTTCAGCTGTCTGTTAACATTA
>JABXWE010007204.1:0-36915 GCA_014611495.1 Limonius californicus
TATTTAAATAGAAAAAAGAAAAGTAGACAACAATACTGAAAGATACAAAAGTTGTAGGTTAGGTTAGGTTAGGTTAGGTTAGGTTAGGTTAGGTTAGGTTAGGTTAGGTTAGGTTAGGTTAGGTTAGGTTAGGTTTGGCTGTTCAAAATTATAATCACTTCATTTTATAGTTTGGATTTTTTCCTGGATTTTTTTTCCTATGGATTTTTTTTCCGGGGATTTTTTTTCCGGGGATTTTTTTTCCTTGGCCTTTTTTTCCTACAATCCTACAGAGTTCCTATTTTTTTTACTGTGTGAGAGTAGATCAACAACCCTCCTTATGGGGGAGGCCCTTGTGCAACAATGCGGGCTAATAATAAAATAATAATAATATTTAAAAACATAATCAACTTTAGGTGAAACCATAATAATCTCACTCAGTATTTCAAATATTCTCATTTTGATCAAATTGTTATTTATTATTCATCAAAAGTTTTGCATATTACTAAAATAATGTCAAGAATTTTATTCCAACAATAGGTACAAAAACAAATGACCAAAGAAAATTACAGTAGTCAAAAATTTTGGGCTTACTTTCAAAAATACCTTCTCCAAATATTATTTTGATTTAACCTCATGTCTGCTGCAGTTATTGCTTGCGAGGATGGAATTATTCTTTTATTAAGCGTGTCATTAAATGAAATTCTATAATTGTTTAAATGAAGCACTTGAAAATGGAATAAATCAAAATTACTCGTACTTCTGTTGGTTGACAAATGATAAATAAAAATGGATTCAAAATATTCCAAAAAATAGGAAGTAAGATTTAAAATTTGACTGATATTAAGGGGAATTCATTTAAAAAATTTACTTCTGCCTTAAACGTATATAAATTTGGAGCCCTATAGCATAGTATTTGAAAGGCACTGGAACTAATTTTTAGGTTTAAATAAGCCCTTCCAAATAGAAGAAGAAATTCCATTAGTTTCAAAGCCTTCTAATTAAGAATTTTTTTGAAAGAATCAAGTTGTAAATTTGTACAATGCTGTAGTCTAATTTCCTGTAGAATTCAAAACTAAAAAATGTACGTGTTCCATTTAAATAAACAAAGCAGCATGTAATTTCTCAAATGTTTGGGGAAAAAACGAATAATGCAATTGTATTTTCCATGGTCATTCACTTATCCAGTATAATTTTAATAAAAACATCTAATTTGAATTAACTGTCTAGTGGTGGTACAAACACCCTGTATTTGTTACTGGAACTAGAAAAAAAGTTAAACAGCAAAGTTGTAGTATTTTTTCCTTTGTTTAACCATAACATCAAGAAACGCACTGGGAAACCAATAAACACACTAAACATTGCACATTTTGACCATTTTTAATAATCAAATTAGCTGTAAATCATTAGGCTGTAAGTAACCTTTTATTCCGCCGGCCTCGGTGGTTTTGTGGCTAGTGAACTTATCTTTAGATCCAAGGGATGCTGGGTCGAATCCGGTCGAAGGCGATGAGATGTTTCTAGTGGGGAAAAATCTGAAAGCGTGCCTTCTGTTGGATAAAAAGTAAAGCTGTAGATTCCATGCCACGCGTTAAAAACACTACTGGGGTTGGAACCACCCTAGATAAGCAAAATTTATAAACTCTATTTGTTGAGCATTGAGCTAGAACGTAAACAAACGCTTGAAAGGTGCGTTGATTTACCGGATGTGGTTTTACGTAATATTCCTTGCGTTTCTAAATTAACGTTCGCGCCGTCAGAATTCTTTTGTAGTAGGACGCCCCCTACGATTACACGTTTCTGGAACAACTTGCTTCATTTTAGGAAAATAAGCACCAGGCACTATACAAACGCTCCGAAAACCGAGAAGCACACAAACTTAACCCGGTAATTACAAGTGCAAAATAAAGGTTTTGAGCATTAATTACTCCTTAAGTAATATATACTTTCATTTAAAGGGATTCCACAGTGCGAATGTGAAACCATATAGTCCTTTGACAAGTGGTCTGATGTGTGTCGCTCTTGTGTGTGCAGTGTCAGATTTTCTAGGATATTGTTAGGGACATTTTTGTACTAATATTAATGTTGGTGTCCACTTGCGTTGAACATGTGATTGGTGATGATTTGTATTAAAGAAGTTCTGACCATTAAAAATTGCAACCAAATACAAGTACAATAAATTCAGAAAACACAGTACAAACCATGCGGACACCATAGGTTATTGCAAAAATACAAACATAAACATCACAGGCAGTACTGCCCGAAAACCAACTGTCCTTGGAAAAAAGGACTATAACGTTACGCAATTGGCGAAACTTTTATTATACGTTTTATCATGCGTCTAAATTGACGTGGTCAACTACCCCATCTATAGCCCTCACCTATTAGAATCTCAATTATTTTCTGATGTTACAGTTAAACAGAGGTGAGCAAACACTACAACTCTATTCTTTAGCTTTTTTTTTCTATCTCCACTAATAACATATATATCTACTCAGTTATGATATCAGAAAGAGACTGTATAAATTAATATCTTCTGAGTCATTATGCTAGTAAATAGATATATATTTTTATTATACACACACCGGCAAATTTAAAGGAACGGAGATAAATTCGAATTTTTTTTCTCCGTGAAACTTTTTTGTAACAATTTCAACAGAATCTCTTAAAACGAAGTTAAGCTAACTAACTGCAGTTCCTTTTGCAAAGCTTTGTGCAATTGTGAAACCTGTTAACAAAATAAAACAAAAAATAACGTTTTTGCAATAGAAGAATTATACACTTTGACTTGTTTTAAACATCTAATGAATAAGAAAAATTACACGGATTATTTTTTTTAATAACGCGTGTTGCTCCCACGAGCCCTTATGACTGCAGTCATCCGTCTTCCCATACTTCTGATGACGCCGTCCATCATTTCTTGAGACATGTTGTCCCATGTTTCAATTAAAGTAGCTTTCACATCTTCTGTGTTTTGGACAGCAGGAATTCTTGATCTAAGTCGTCTGCCTAGCATGTCCCAGACATGTTCAATCGGATTCAGGTCCGGAGAACATGCTGGCCAATTTATTTTCCTTATACCCACTTGGTTTAAAAATGCGATTACACAGCGAGCGACGTGCGGCCGAGCATTGTCTTGCATTAAGACGAAATTTTCCCCGATATGTGGGGCGAAAGGTACCACATGGTCTTGCAGAATATCCCTAATGTACCTATCCGCATTTAAAGCGCCGCCTTCAATCACCACCAACTCTGTGCGTGCCCCTAAACATATGCCGCCCCACACCATAACTGAGCCTCCACCAAAAGAGACAGTAGGAGTAAAATTAAATTGTGAATTTTGTTCTCCTTGACGTCGATACAATCTTTCCCTACCGTCAATAGAATTTACGCAGAAACGGCTCTCATCCGTGAACAAAACTTGACCCCATTGATCGTAATTCCAATTTTGGTATTCTCGGGCAAAGTCTAGTCGCGCTACTCGATGTCGTCTCTGAAGTTTTGGGGCTTTTATTGGCACATACGACTTCAAACCAACTTCTTTGAGTCTTCTTCTGACTGAACGCTCACTTACGATGGTTCCACGAACTTCTTCCAGTACGTTTCTTGTTTGAATTGCCGTTTGGCGTCTGTTTCGGAGTGTTTGCAACGCTATAAATCGATCATCTATGGCAGTGGTTGAGCGTTTTCTGCCCTGACCTCGTCTTCTCACATACAATCCAGTCTGCCTCCAACGTGTAACACTTCGATGGATCGTCGATTTCGATTTGCCAAACATTTGGGCAACCTCCCTGTAAGTTCGACCATTTTCGATCATTGCTATAGCCCTAGCGATATCAGTCGGTGCTAAATCACCTATTATGAACTGGTTTACAATCAAATTGACGATAGCAAACAAAAAAAAACTAATTTAAACGATTACTTATCAAAAAATACAAACTTTCATCTAGAGAAAATACGCTTTTCAAATGTAAGGCAACACTTAATACAGCACAACACAATTTACAGAGATGACAACATGTAATTACAACTTCCAATTTTTGGAAAATGTTTCAACCAATGACAATTTGTAGTAGGAAGTTCGACGCTGTCTAGACCTAGTCAGTAAAAAAAGAAATTAATGAAAAAAATTCGAATTTATCTCCGTTCCTTTAAATTTGCCGGTGTGTGTAGTTAGATAGTGAATTCTTACAATAGATCCTGTTCAAATATTTTTAGAATTTAGTTAGATTACACTTAGGTAGTGAAAAATTTGTAATTTAAAGATATGTAGTGCTAAGTTACAATGGCTGTAGTAAAATTGGTCCATACAGGGACACGGTAATGAGACAAAGAAGCACTGCGTCTATGATCAAGGTATAAATAATATCGCTATTAAAAAATTTTCGTGGTCATTTGTTGAAAGATCACTAAATTTAAAATTTAGTATGACATGACGCAGAATTTTGACCAAAATTTTGTTCAGAATTTTGTATAATGTAGTTTTGCAAAATTTTACATCATGTCATACAGAATTCAGTGTGCATCCTCTAAACTCTACAGAATTTTGCTCAGATCTGCGTCGTATCTATGCGCAAACGAGCAATTTTTAGTGTTCATCAATGATCACAGAGGGCAGAGAAGAATATGTTTTACCGCGTGTTTACGCCCCCGCGCCGACGCTAACCCCACTTTCTCTTATCTCGCTCTCATTGCTGTTCATGTAAAATAAATAAATAAAACGCTGCGAACGCATGCATCAGCCGAATATTATGAAACCTTGATTATCCACAGTTACATGATTATTTTGACAGTTTTCTCATAGACGGCAACGTAATTTTAAACTGTGTGCGCATGCTCGCAGGTAAAGTTTCACACGAAATTTTGATTCCTGGCATAGAATTTTGTGAATAAATCTGAACAGGATTTTGTATAAAATCGTGTCATAGTAGGCTGGGTTATGATTGTAACTGTCGTATAACTTAGCAAGTAAATTTCCAATTAATCAATAGCAAATATTGGTAGTGTTGCCTGGATTAGTAAATTTTTGGATTTGTAGTAATCGATAATGAAACAAAATTGTGTTAATCTTATTAGATATCTAGCATAGTATTTTTACTGAGGTATTGTATGTAGGCAAGGAAAATACCCTATGCTGGCTTTACAGTTTTGTATTCACTACTTGTTATAACGTTTTTAAATTTTAAAATCCTAAATATGATTTATTGAAGGACGAACAGCATCTTTTATTTGTCACTTGGTTAATGTCAACCATTTTTTAATCCATATTTTATTTAGATTCTGTATATATAGTTGGCTGTCGTCTTATTTGACGGGTGCAAAGTCCGAAGTCAGGTAAAATACCCGGTTGAACTAAGATGGGCGTCCACATGCTCAACAAACCAGTGACCAAAAACAAGTGTCGAATTAAATGTAGCTATATACTAAAAGTACAATAATTAAACCTCCTTGCAGTTAACTAAAAATCAACATTTATTTACCAATATTTTACGTGTTTAATGTCAATATTCTTAATATAAATCAAAGGCAAGGCAGCTTAAAGATTATTATTCCATCTAATTTGCACGAGAAATTCATATTTATTTTTAAATATTTGAATTTAAATACGAGTTATTCAAATATTAAAATAATTATATTTCTACTGAAATACTTACTAATACCTAAAAATGCAGTGTTAATTATGTATTTGAAATAATTTGAACACAAAGGTGAATCAGGTACAAAGTTTAAAATATGTTAAACACCAACCGGAGTGACTCACGCACAAACTAAATATATTTTTTTATCATTACTAAATGACATCGACTAAAAGATTAAATTTCAATTAGTTCCATATTTTACACACAATTAAGAATGACTTAAATAGACAAATATTATTGCATTTAATTAACATGGACCACTTGATTTTAAAAAACAGTTTAATCGCTGTCGTCTTTATATTCCCCGTCTTCACTGTCCGATGAATCACCACCCAAATTAATTATTAAAGGTTCCACGCCGTCAACTATAATTTCAGGATGCCATCAAGATTTTATAAGATCTTCTGTATGTTGTACACAATTTTTCCATTCATTTTCACCGCATTGATTTAAAGCTTTTTCCCACATTTTTATAACTTGCTCATCAGTACAACCTTCGCGCCCTATATGTTTGTCGTAGTAGCGTTCAGTATTCGCCCAAATTAATTCTATTGAGTCACCTGTTTTGGAACCATTAAACACTGTAAGTGCTATCTCTTTTCGTTTCACAAGTCGCCGCAGTGCTGTTCATAAACTTTAGAGCGGCAATCTGCAAGACTTGCGCTCGCTCTAATAACCTATACGAACTAACGAGCTAGAAAGAGAGCAATATAACTGTACAAGTGTTGTGGTGGTTCGTACTGCGAAGGGCCACCCGTCAAATAAGACGACACCCGACTGTAGTAGATTAAGAAACAAAGAGCTAAATACGTTTTTTATCTGTAATTGAATGTGTATATATACAGGGGGGTTGAACAAAGCGAAAACGAATAATGTCTTTAATAATCAAAATCTTCTATACATACATACATACATAGGCGGTTCCTCTTTACCGGCAATTACCAGTGTTGAAGTTTGGTTTGTTCTTGCTACGTTTCCGCTATTTTCTTCTTCTATAGCTGTCTGTCCCTTGCCATTTCTTCTGTCCTGCTGCACTCCACTCCCATGTGTTTCAGGTGTGTTCCTATTCCGTCATTCCATTTCCGCCACGGTCTGCCCCTTCTCCTCCTCGTTATTCGCCTTTGTCCATATTTTTTGCAGTCCTTGATATTGG
Source organism: Limonius californicus (assembly GCA_014611495.1). Classification (NCBI taxonomy): domain Eukaryota; kingdom Metazoa; phylum Arthropoda; class Insecta; order Coleoptera; family Elateridae; genus Limonius; species Limonius californicus. Next base: position 6,772 of record JABXWE010007204.1, read on the forward strand.
CATTCTTACCATATGACCGAACCAGCGGCATGCGTTGGCCTTAGTTTTCTGCTTTACCAATTTTACCTCCAGTCTTCTTCTTATTTCCACATTCCTCACTGTTCTATTAATTTTAGTCCTGCTATTCTTCAGAGTATCGTCATTTCACTGGCCTGTAGCCTTCTTCTCTGTTGTTTGTTAAGCGTGCAAATCTTGGATCATACGTCAGAGTTCGTATGTAAAACGAATATATATTATTTTTGTTTTTGTTAATATTTCTTTTTTATTGATTATTTGCTTATTTAGCACAAAGTATAAATTGGTGATGGCTTTTATTCTTTCGTCTATTTCCGCTTCCATTATTCCATCATCGGTTTTTACAATTCCTCGGTATTTGAACTGTCGTGTTTGTTTTATTTCTTCATGCCTGATCCTAATCTATATTGTGGATTGGTTTCTCGATATCACCATTGTCGTTGTTTTGTCCGTATTCATTTATAGACCTAGATTCATAAATTCTTCTTTCCAGATGAGTATGTCATGTTGAAGGTTTTTTTCTTTATTGGCAAGCAAGACTACATCATCCACGAAACGCTTGGATTACTATTATTCTTTGCATGTTGTAGTATCCCCATGTGGCGTCCTTTATCTTATTATTACATTTTTAAATTACTTTCTCCATCACTAGTGTACACAGATAGGGGTTTAAGGTTCCACCTTGTCTCATTCCCGAGGTAGTCGCGAAGTTCTGTTCTTAGTTCTTCCATAGTTATTTGTGGTCTCGTGCATATTTCTTATACACCTTATTAAATTTATATTTACATTTCTTTTACTCAAAATCCTCCATATGTCTTTCCTTATAACTGAGTCGAAGGCCTTAGATACATCTATAAAACAAGCATATATATAGTTTCGTTGGCCTCCATTGTTCTCCCAATTATCTGTTTAATGGTATGCAAGGCATTGGTTGTTCCTCTTCCCGTTCTAAACCCGTTTTGATCGTCCTGCCGACCTTGTTGTATTTCGTTTTTCAGGCGTTCTGTTAGTATGCTTTCGTATGTTTTCATTATTACATTTAGCAGCGAGATGCCTCGGTAGTTTTCACAACCTTTCCCGACTCCTTTCTTGTACAATGGCAGTATAATTGTCATTTTCCAATCCTGCGGAATATCATTTACCTTCGCAATTTTGTTCTTCAACTCTGACAAAAACTTTTTATATATAGTGCCCATTGACTTGAAAATTTCTGATGTAATACCGTCATGTCCGGGTGATTTAATCATCGTCATTGAGCCGTGCAATTCTTAGAATTGTGGCTAATGCCTAAGACGTTTCCAATCCATTTTTTGAGGTGGATCAATCCTCTTGTTCTTGGGTTCTTTCACAGTTTGTTGTTGGTCCTGGCGGTCTCTGTTATCTTCTTCCATTCTTTCCTATTACGCCTAGGGCTGTAACTGATAAGTGTTCTTATCGCCGGGATCACTAGAGAAATAACTACCCTTATCTAAAATGATTTGATTTATTCATTACTATGTACTGCAAGGCTGTTAGAACTTGTTCTAAAATATTATACTAAACTACTTACAAAAATATAAACCGGTATATCGCAATTGCTGGGTTTGTAATTCTTCGGAACACCGCCAATTGCCAGCTGTGCACTCTCCACTTTCTACCCTTTACTATTCACCAGTTACTCTTCGCTATGAACTGGTATTCTACGCACTGTTTTCTAATTCAATCTTAAGTGTCCTATTATAAATTCTCTTTTGCACCCATAAGCGATGACTTGGTTATTACTTAATTTCCCTTATCACGCATATTACTTATTTCACATTGCCTAATTTAATATTCTAATGTACTTTGATTTTGCTGAGTTAAATGACATCACTGCTGGCAACATAAATGTGTATGCAATTGAAATCACGTTACAGCAGCTATGAAGCAATAATAATTTAATATAGAATTTTGGATATTGAGTTCATTACACTATCCCTACATTTCGACCTCTAATCTTCTATTCCAAATGCCTTTATGTCCTCTTCTAGGGCATCCCTCCATCTTTTCCTTGGTCTTCCTTGTTTCCTGGGTCCAAAGGGTGTCCATATCGTAACCTTCCTCAACATCTCATTTGGTTTTCTTCTCTTGTGTCCAACCCATCGTAGTCGCTGTGTTTTTATATATCTGACAATATTTTCTCCTGCAAGTTTTTCTATTTATTTATTCTTTTTCAAGTCTTTCTTCTCCCTCTCTTGTTATGTTGGGTCCTCATTATTTTTCGTTCTATGATTTTTAGGTCTTCTTCCGGGTGATTTGCCCATTTTTTTGTTTTCTTATAGCTATTTCTAGTTCTCTCATTGTAATATCGATGCCCCTTTCTTCTTCCATACTTATCTCGTATGTTAATGCTGTTGTTCCCTCAGTTCTTTCCTCATTGTTATTGTCTCGCACTTTTTCAAATATTCCCTCCACCTCTCCATGATTTCTACTTCGTTCGTTAGCAGTTGCCCTTTTTCGTCTGTAAGATAGTTAATTTCATTGCCTTTTTTATTCCTTATGTTTCTTATGGCTTCATAGAAAAATTTCTGATTGCTAGTGAAATTATCTTCCATTTTTAGACCGAAATTCTCCCACACTTTCCTCTTAGCTTTGATCGCCTTCTCTTTGACCTTTTTCCTATGCTTTTTGTATTTCTCATAACTTTCTGCTGTTTGTTTCTTTAGATATATATTTTTTTCAGGTTACCTTCTTGTTGTTTATGGCTTGCTTCACTTCCTCTGACCACCATGATGTTTGTTTGCGATTTCTATTTTCTACTGTTATACCACAGATTTTCACTGCGCTTTCAATCATGCATTATTTTAATATTTCTCACATGTTTCGTTCCTTGCATGTATGGTTTGAGTTTCTCGTCCAAACTGTCTTTGTACTTCTTTTGTGTATCTTTTTCTCTTAATTGGTACGCTTTAATTTTGCGTTCGTTTCTTTGTCCTTTCCTTTCTTCTCGGGTGTTACTGTTAGTTTTGACTCCACCAGGTAGTGGTCGCTACCTACCTCCGCTCCTCATTTCACTCGTGTATCTGTCATTCTTTCCATTGTTGTTTTGGAAACCAATACGTTATCTATGATAGATTTTTCACTTCTACTTTTCCGTACTTTCGTAAATTTATGAATATCTGTGTTTAAATTTAGCATTGGTGATAATCAAATCGTTTTCCTTGCAAAATTGCAGCAGTTTTGTTCTGTTTCTAGTCATTACTTCCTTTCCCAACTCACCTTACTCAGTAGGGCGCATATCTATGTACATCTTTGCCGACCTTTGCATTTAGGTCGCCAATAATTATTGTTTCGTTTTGCGCTCTCTCGACGACCTCTTGAGGTTTATTGAAAAATTCTTCTTCTTCGTCTATCCTTACGTCTTCATTCGGGCCATATGCAACAATACAGTCTAGTAGATCTTCGTCGTTTATTCTTATTCCTAGCTTTAGTATTCTTGCTCCTTCGTATTCCCAATATAATATTTTGTCTTTCCATTCTTTGTGGATCAACCACGCCACCCCTTCCTCGGCCCTTTCGATTTCTTCTACTTCACTGTGGATGAGGAGGTGATCCCTCATTTCCTTTGTGCCTCTACCTTTCATCATATTCTTTGTATAGGCCAGCGGCCTGTTAATTACCTACAATAGAGTAGGTTCTGTGAGCCCTCTTTACATGTATGCCGGGCAGAAGGCTAACCTATCCCGCCGAAGAGAGGAGAGAAGTTCCACTACACGGTTTACGATTGTCAACGATGTTTGTATGACAACCGGGACCGACGCTTTTACGTACCCTCCTAAGCACGACAGGTTGCATACGCCACTATATTGGTCCACCCATCCAAGTATTGACCAGCGCGGATTGTGCTGGACTACGAATACCGTTTGCCGGCGTCCGTAGCGTTCCAATATGCAACCGAAACCTTTCATCTTGGTTTCGGTTATTCCCAATATCTTTAATTTCGATTTGTTGAATTCGCTTATTAGTTCTTCTTCTTTGCCTTTTATACTTTGTATATTCCATGTTCCTATGCTAATTGTATCATTCTTCAAGGTTTCCGTCTTTTATAAATTGCTTGTCGGCGTGTTCTTTGCTTTGTTATTTATTATATTCATGTTCCTTTCCATTGCTGTGTTTGTCTTAGGTTTTCTGTCCTGAGAGTATACCTTTAGTTTTTTGGAGCCTGGTCGACTACTTTTTTCAGGCTTCCGCCTTCAACTTCTGTCCATTTGTACTGGGTGTTATTTATTTCTATTTTTTTGTAACCAACTTTAGTTTTCTTGCCTTTTCCCGTTTCTTCTCTGGCTACCTTCGTGATTGTGGCCTGTATTTTCTGTTCCTCCAAGATTAAGTCACAATCTATGTATATTTTGGTGTTACCCAATTTACTTTTTTGTTTCAGTATTTCTAGTTTTTGCTCAAAGGTTTTCAATTTAACTACGGTAACTTTCGCCTCCTGCCTCCTGCCCGCCTTGAAAGTCTCTTCGATGTCCGTGGTTATGCCTATTTTTTGCCGAAGAAATCGGAAAATTCTCGCTTGGTATTTTCTGTGCTAAACCTTATACCCTTGATAATAATATTGTTTTCTTATTTGTTCTTTCTTTTCATTATATCCAATTCTTTACGCATTTCTGATCTCATCTTTCTCCATTCAACTTCCTTCTTTAGTAGCTCTTCTTTCAGACCCCTTATATCTTCTCTTTATTTTTTTATTTGTTCGTTTATGTTGCTAATGGCCTGTTTCGTGCTGCTGCTATCTGCTTTTATTTCCTGCATTTGGACGGACAGTCCTTTTATTAGTTTTGCAAGATTTTCTGAACCAATTTCTTCTTCTTCTCTTTTTTTCTCTATGTCTTTTCCTGTATGTGCTTCTGCTCTCTGCACTTTCTTACTCTCCTCTTCCTCTTTCGCTGTGCTATGCTCTTTCTTCTGTCTTTTCCTTTTATGCTGCCGAAGCTATTCGCCCTTGCACGCTCCTTTGACGTAGCTTTAGTTGCTGCCCCAGTAAATTCTTGCGTACGCCAATCATCTAATATTTTGTTAAACAGGGGTATACAGAACTATTACCTGCAGATTTTAAACCAATTTTTGATTCTTTAAGATGTTCTATAAAAGAGTGCCACACCAAACTTATATTTTTGAATGGACATACTTTGTGCAGAGAGTGAAATTAATACAAACGGCAGAATATCAGATAATATTTTATCAAATAATAGCAACATTTTGTTACAAATTAAGTAAGTTGCCTCCAGAAATATACCAGAAGGTAAATACACAAGCATTAAAGAAATTAAATACCATACCACCATTTTTTATTAAGTGCAATGCCTTAACAATGGAAAATTAAAATAATGTAAGGTTATGATGGTCTAAATTCAATAGTTTGCATGTTACTTAATTGTTCCGGTGAGTATTTAGTGAACACTTGTTATGTTTCATAAATGAAGATAGTTTACTGAAAAATATGAATAGCCTCATTTCAAATATTCACCTACACAACTGAATAACGCAGATAATTTCCCTCATTTTCTATTAACCAATAATAAGTCTCTATTTTGAATTTATCCACCAATTAGGCTGGTATTATACTGGTAATACCCCTAGGGAAATTACCGGTATAATCAACTCGTATTGGTTCAAATTTCGAAATAGAAGACATTCAAATTGGTTGACAATGCCATAAGTAAAAATGTCAGATGTCAAATTTATTTTATTCGCGAAATTCTCTGAACAAATACCCCTCGTTCAGGCATATATCCTTAAAATTTTTCCTTGCTGCCTTGCACGCGTGTTTGTTGCCCCTAAAAAATGCCCGCGCGCTACGCGCTTGGGCAGTTTTTGTTACAACAAACACTTGTGCGACAAGGCGAAAAAATTTTCAGTAATATGCCTTGACACTTGGGATATTGTATATGAAAATATTAGATTTAAACTCCATTATCTACATTATTTCAATCCTTCATTATGGCGGAATTGAAAAATGTAAAAGTATAAGGGATGTACCTTTTAAAAGCATATCAATTTGACCTGAGACTTACACCCTATACAATCAAAAATATTTTTAAAAACTACAATTTATGGTTGGACATAGTTGTTCTTAATAATATATTGGGATATTTTCATTATAAAAGCCCTATCGTTGCACCACCCTGTGTATATTGCACTCAATTTTACATAAAACGTATCTGCTTATTTGTTTTTGAACCACTCTGTACAAATACATCCAATTACACATACAAACTTAGCAAGTTACTTGTTTTCTGGAATTCATTGCTCTGTGACTTATACAGTGTGGTCGTAAAATGTTCTCCCCCCTACTAACTTTTGAACGACTTAATATTTCTTCACAAAATTTTGTATGTTCTAATGGGAGGCTAAATACTACTTTTTAGACCATATTTACATTTTATAACTTTCAAAATGGCGGCTAGGTGTCCTCTTGAAATATTTTTTTAAATGGCAAGGGGGCTCGAGTGAGACCTCATTTGAAAGGTATTTTAATTCTGCGTCTGATATTGAGTTTCATAAAAAATATTCATCCAGAAAAAAAATGATATATTGAAAATAACAAGTTTATGGAAAAATGAAAGCACCCGGAAATTTTTTTTGGCCGGAGCGATTTGCGGTCCGGATATGTTATTAGCCTCGTCGAGGACAACAACATTTCCTTATGGCACTTTCCCGTAGCTCGTACCGTTCGGCCGCCAGGGGGGAGTCCAAAGTCGAAATACGAATCGACGTCCAGCACGTGTCCACGTCATCACAGCGGGTCGGTCGCGAGCTTAATCTGTTGGCATAAGTACGGCGCATTGACGGCCGGCGAAGGCGGTTCTAACATCACTGAAGGGGGCACGGGGGACGTCGAAAAAATAACGTAAAAATTGGCATAAAAACTTAGGCGGCGTCCCTCGTGCTCCCATTTCGATGTCGTGAACGAGCAGTATTTAATCTGTGCGTTTCTATTCTTACAACGCGGGGGATGTTAGAACCGGCCGTCGATGCGCCGTACTTATGCGAACAGATTGAGCTCGCGACCGACCCGCTGCGATGACGTGGACACGTACTGGACGTCGATTCGTGTTTCGACTTTGGACGCTCCTGGCGACCGAACGGTACGAGCTACGGGAAAGTGCCGTAAGGAAAAGTTGTTGTTCTCAATGAGGCCAACAACATATCCGGACCGCAAATCTCAAAATATTCCGGGTGCGTTCTTTTTTCCATAAACTTATTTTCAATCATCTGTCATTTTTTTCTGGATAAATATTTTTTTATGAAACTCATGGATCAGACGCAGAATTAAAGTACCTTTCAAATGCCTCCTTGCCATTTAAAAAAATATTTCCAGATGACGCCTAGCCGCCATTTTGAAAGTTATTTAATTTAAATATGGTTAAAAAGTAGTATTTAGCCTCCCATTAAAACATACAAAATTTTGTGAAGAAATATCAAGTGGTTCAAAAGTTAGTAAGAGGGATTTTACGACAGCGCTGTATTATTTTGAGAATCAAGATATTGAATTACTTATGCTAGTATATTTGGATATTTTCATTATTTAGTCCTCATCGTCCACTCTCGCACTGTTAGACCACCCTGTACATGCATAAACACCCGATTATACATGCAAAGTTACCTCTTTTTTTGGAATTAGGAATCAGGATGTATCAGTTACGCTAATGTGTTTGAATATCTTATTTTTAAACCACAATTGGCTTTTGTCACACTGTTTGACCGCCCTGTGTATTATGTATAGATTAAAAATGCACACAACCAATTATTAAATAAATTATTGTATTTATTCTTACATAGTTTTCACCACAGTACATTAAATTCAGTAGTTTCCTAATTGTAACTTTCCAAATCATGAATATTTCTGTTTAGATTGAAAGTAATCGAGCCTATAGAAAATTCTCATCTTGAGTTAGCCGAACGCCGGCTTCTAAAATTGAACTCGTCAGATAACCTCATAAAGAAGCGGGATTGGATTCGTAAACAATCTGCACTGCATCAACCGGAACCGCACAAGGTTTTGCATATCGTCAATCGAACTCCTAAAAAAGATAGGTATGTTATTTTATTATATTACTTTCTTACAGATTATAATATTATATACTTAATAAATAGATTGAGGAATTCTAAAATTAAATAAAAATTTACATTAATTCAGTTTTGGATATTACAAAAAAAAAGAAGAAAATGAGGATCTACTACTGATCCTCCCACCCGTTAAATGCACTGTAGGTATAAGTTAGACACATGTTGTGAAACATACTAAAAAATTTACTTGAGGTAGCAAAATTTAGGACCTATTGGACAATGACAGACTTACCAGTAATCTGCATTGTGTGGAGCTTAAAACAGCGTAGGTCAGGAAAGTACTTTTACTTTTTTCCGGCAGTACTTAAACGTTTACTTGTGTATTTTATGTATTTGTACAAATTTGATATTGTCTGATTATAAATATTACATTTAGATCTATAAATAACACAATCTAAGCAGTTATAGACCTCATTTATCTGGTTCACTGTATTCAAAGTCACTATCGCTGTCCTCATTCACATTAGTAATAATAGGTTCGGTATCATCCATCATATTGTCTATTTACCATATACAATTTTACACTTTTTCTATGTGGCGTACACAATTTGTCCAGTTACTCTGGAGTTACATTGGGATATACCTCTTGAATTAATTTGCGCACATCCACGTCTTTAAAAGTGGTGTTCTTTGAAGCAGCGTAGGTTTAAATTTTAATTTTATTTGTGTTTAAATTCTCTTGAAAATGAGTTGTAATCTTGGGTTTAATTTTTTTTTTTAATAACTTACCAGTTCAGCAATAGTTGCTATTCATGGTACTGTTAGATTGGAGTAATCACTGTGTATCGCACTAGTGGTGTCCATTTGCACCTCTCACTAAATTTAGGTGTCACATATTAAGTTATTGTTCGTGTTGTCTGAGCACTGCTTTTTATATAGTTTTTATGGATTATTTATTCACTGTCACTTGCTAGTAAGTCAATTGGTAGCTTCCGCTTCAGTCTTGTATGTATTTATTTTGCGCCTAACCCATAGTGAATTGCACCGCTACATTGGTTGAGGTTGTCGTAGAATTTCCTGGATGTCTTAGTTATGAATTCTTGTATAGTCGGGATGGGATGCTGGTTTCGCTGTGTAGTATATTTCTTACGAACCAGTCAGCGTTTGTTATGATACGGAGCACTTTATTTTGTAAGACCTGTAATTTGTTCAGGTTTGTTTTAGATGTTGTACTCCAGATGCTGCAGCCGTAGGTGAACATTGGTCTGATTATTGCTGTGTAGATAAGTATTCCACATTTTATCTTGAGTGGTGATTTTTTATTTAAAATTGTATACAGCATGCTGAGTCTTGTATACGATTCTGTTAGTTTTTTATTAATATGGTAGCTCCATGTTAGTCTACGGTCCAAATATAGACCAAGGTATTTAACAGCTTTATCTTTAGGGTTTCATTGTATTGGGGTGTTGTCAATTATTATGTTGGGTGGGTCACTTGGTCTGCGGAGCGTAAAAATCTTAGATTCGCATTTATTAGCGTTTATTTTGATACACCAACATTTGAAACATTCACTTAGTTTATCTACACCTTCTTGAAGATTTTCTGCTGCTTTCTGTATGTCAACATTTTGAACTACTATCGCTGTATCATCGGCATACATGGCCAGGTCGGTATTGGGAATGGTTGGGATGTCAGACGTCAGATGTCAGGTGTTAAACAGTATTGGGCCCAGAGTTGAACCTTGAGGGACACCTGATTTTATCTGTCGTGTGGAGGACATGTAAGAACCAATTCTTACTTGAAAACTTCTATCTGTCAGAAATGATTGTATAGTTTGAAGCAGGTAAGAGGGAACGTCTATTTTTAGCAATTTGTATATTAACCCGCCCGTCCATACTCGGTCGAAGGCTTGCGCAACATCGGCAAATGCAATAGTAGTATGCAACTTATTTTCAAACCCTCTTTCAATAGTTTCTGTGAGTCTTAGTACCTGGTGATTGGTGGAGTGAGCGTTTCTATACCCAAATTGCATTGGAGGTATTATATTGTGATTCTCTAGGTTTTTAATGAGACGTCTGTGGATGATGACTCCTTCAAGAAGCTTGGATATAGTTGATAATAAGCTTATTGGTCTATACGCTGTCGGGTCGCTATGGTTCTTATTGGGTTTGGGAAACATCAAAATGTCTGCTTGTTTCCATGCGATTGGAAAATAATTGTTCTTAGGCATGCGTTAAAAATTGCTGTTAGGTATGCTACTGATTTTGGAGGAAGGTTTTTAAGTACAATGTTGGGTATCATGTCATTTCCTGGGGCTTTTTTGGTTTTTAGCTTTTTGATATACCCGCTAATTTCTGCTGGTGAGACTGGATCAATTGGTGTTGCATTATTACGGTCACTGATGTCAACTTCCAGTTTTACTTGTTCTATATGGCCTATGTTGTTTTGTTTGTAGGTGGTAGTAAATACTTGCTCTAAATGAGTGGCGAACACTTCACTTTTTTCTTGGTCTTCTGAATATGCTTGGCCATCAACTCGAAGCGTTGGTATTATCTGTGGTTGTCTAAGAATTTTTTTGGTAGCTCTCCACACGTTAGGATCCCCTGGGTCTAGGTTTTCAATATAGTTATTGTAAGATTGAAGTCTATGTTTGTCTAGGTTATCTTTAACTATTCTAATTAATTGGTTAAGTCTAGCTTTGATTTCTGGATCACGTGTTATTTGCCACCATCTTCTTATTCTATGTTTTTCTTTAATTAGTTTAAATATTTCTGGTGGAGGGGTTAGATATTCAGGGTGCCTACGTGGTCGATTTGTGATAGTGGCATTGCGGATTGCTTGTGTAACGTTCTCTTTGAAATTTTCAATAGCATTGTTAATATCCGCATGTGACGCAAGATTAGCTGGGCATGTCAGTGATTCTTTAATTGATGCTTGGAATATGTTCCAGTCTATTGGGCCATTTATCAGTTTGGGAATTTTGGGGTATTGTTGGATTGTGTAGCCGAGGGTTATAATTACTGGAAGGTGATCTGAATCAAGCTCTGTTACGACCGTTTGGTTGGTTGGAGTAACTAAATTTTTGTGGAGAACTATGTCCAATATATCGGGAGAATAATCTACTCGGTATGGATAATACGTATATTCTGTTGGTGCTGCTATTTGTATTGCTAATTCTGAAGCAAAGTTCTCGAGTTTGGTGCCGTTAGGATTTGTTTTCCTGCATCCCCAGTTGTTGTCTGTGCAGTTAAAGTCACCAATCAGTACAGTGGGCTCTGAGCTTGTAAATATGTTTTGCAGTTCATTTCTTTTAAGTTGTTTATTTGGTGGCTTGTATCCTGCGATTAGTTTCATCGTGGTATTGTCATTCATTTTTATTTTAATTGCTATTGCTTCTATATTGTTAACATCCTGAAGGTCATGTGGTGTAAGTAAAAGGTTATTCTTTGCAATTATTGCCGCTCCACCCCAGCCTATTCCTGTTTCTCAGTCTTTTCTGAAAATTCGGTATCCTGGTATCGTGAATTTTTTGTTGAGTATCATGTGTGTTTCTGTGACACAGATAATGTCAATGTTATGTCTAGCAATGAATGATATAAATGTTGATCTTTGGGTCTTTAGCCCATCAGCATTCCAATTGGCTAGTGTTAACTTTTGTAGAGGTGTCTGATTATTTCCCGCCAACAGCGTTGGAAGTATTTACATTATAGCAGTTTTAATTTGATCTATATACGGTGTTAATAGTTCTAAGATAGTGTGGATGATATTTGTGATAATGGGGTTATGATTTGTTGTTGATTAGGTGTCATATGTATTATTGGCTACATTTTCGGCATATGGACGATTTGCGGTAATGTTTCCTGTTATGAATGCATTAGGATTGATTGGTTTAATTCTGGGGGTGTTCTGAGTTGGATGGTAGCGTTGGGGGATATTTCGATTAAAGGATTTGATATACGGGCATCCTCCATAATTGGCCGTATGTTCACCTCCGCAGTTGACGCATGCTGGCTTGACATCTTTAGATTTTAGGCACTGGCTATAATGATGATGTTTCTTGCATTTAACACAGCGTGGGGGGAGATGACAGTAGTTCGTAGTATGTCCCACACGTTGGCAGTTGGTTCATTGTGGTATTCACTACTTTTACGCCGTGGCTCAACAGCAACTACGCAGTGTAATAATCTATTTAAGTTGAATATTGGCCTCTTCTGTTTTTTGAAGTTCTATTGCGATAAGGGGTATCGGGATTTTCTGGGAATTCTGCGTAGATTTCATCTTCCGTGATAGAGATAGGGACATTTCTTATTATTGCCGAAATATTTGCATTTTCTGGGGATTGATATGTATAATAACTTACTTTGTTTTGGTCATAAAATTTGGTAAGTGCTTTATAATCATCAGGGCTGCTTAGATTAATCCTTAGTTGAGTACCTTTGTAGGTAGTGGAAAAATCTTCTTTTTCTAACACTTCTTTAATATCCTTAATTATGTTCTGGTGGTGCGTACCGTTAGGTAGGAATATGGGTGGAACTTTTGGTGCTTCTGTTGAAGGTGATTCTTTGGTTCGGTGCTGAGATTCGCTGGAATTTTCCTGTGTATTCTGCAGCTTATAAAATCTGTTTTGGGTAAGCAGGGTATCGCTATTAAATATATATCGTTTGTTAATATCAGTATCTGGTGATGACAAGCTTCGTTTTTGGGTATTTATTTTGCTAGATTCGTCTTTATCGACATCCATTACATGGGCATTAGATTCTTGGTAGATCAGTGTAGGTGGTTTTAACTGTGCAGATTGCGTAACCGACATTTTTTCATATAAATATACTTACGATTGTCTATTATACAGCACAAGGTTTATTTGATATTATAGTAACAGTTAGAACACATTTGGCGTGCGCCCCTATCGCGTAGCTAGCGGCAGCCGGCGCACTTGACCTATTCAATCAAGTTATGTTGCACCGCGATAATGTTAAACGTTAATAAATTTTAGCAATTTTAGTTATTAAAACTCAAATCACAACTGAACATAGCGTCCGATCAGTACGGTTGCTCTGGCTCAACTCCTCGGGTTTAATTTACTTTCATGCGACAGGAATTTTCCATACTCATCAAACTAAACTTGGTATAGTTTTCATTAAATTAACGTTAAAAAGCCGCACTTGCTGTATGGTAATTTACTAATTTTTTTGTCACATGTTACATACCTACTTACTGCAAATATATTGCTAGGTTAATGTGAATATAATATTTAAGAGGATCTCAAAATTCAATGTTCTCTTTTTTGCTTAAGCTCACGATTCAGTTAAATGATACAAATATGTTTTGAATGTTATGGTTATTTAACTTCTTAAGTCGTTAACATAAATGTAAACAATAATTTTAATTACAGAATTACAAGCTGCTTTTCGTAAAATAATTTTTTAATATATAGGATGTTCAACGAAAACGTGCTACACTAAAGCAATGATTTCAGAAATAAAACTTACTATTTTAAAATTTTTATATTACAGTGGTATGTGGTTGCATATTGTAAACCTAATAAGGTCCATGTAATTCAGTTATTATCTGAAAATTATTATAAACCATCTACAGTTAGTAATTATTACAATATAAGAAACTTTTATTTTGTAATAATATATAAAATGTTGATCTTATACATGCTATTATCCACATCCAATTAAATTTCGTATGTAAAAGCAATTGGATTTATTTTTGTAGGCAAATATATAATGTAGTTAGGGAAAATGTTGTAATTTCATTAAAGATTTTCAGGTGCTTTGTATTACATCAGTAAAAAAACACTTGAATAGGAAAAATCAAATGGTATCACTTGTTTTCTAGCTAGTCAAAGGATTATCTAAATTGGCACTAAAAGTGGTTATTTGTTGCTGCAATAATTGTGAATTTTTTTGAGCAAGAATTACACAACACAGGGGAATATCAGAGAAATAGTTTTATCTATTAGTGGGAATTATGAAAATTTTAAAATATAGAACACTATTTAAATGTAGAATTTTAGCCTGGGACTTTTTCGTGGAACACCCTGAATATTCAAACATAATTTTGATGTGCTGTCTATCTCTCGTTGGTAGGGTTTTTGATACTGTCATTAATTAAAGCACAATCTTTTATTCTCGCACCTCTGAAAAACGCCCTGTATTTTGCGCAACATTTTAGTTAATAATATCCAATAAAAAATAGAATAATCAGTACAGTGTTGATTCATTTTCAGTGCAGATTTATATGTTTGTGTTTTCTTCGTAATTCTGTTAATCATTATAAAATTTGAATTTGACAAATGTTAAAAATTTACCATTCAATTTGCAATACAAAAGTTGGACCTATTTCTTAATATTTTTAAAATATTGAAATTTATGTCTACCAAATTTGAAGCTGCGTGACTTTTCCATAGGTTATTTTGATACTTCTATTCGACCTTGTTAACTATACAACTGATATTTTTATTATGTATATCTTAGTTGTAAAAAACTAGAAAGTTAAGTCCCATGAAGGTATTTCAAGATACTTTTAAAGAGTACCTTATATATCTTCTTCAGATACGGTTTGTGTCACTATGAAAAAGATAATTTCGTATTCAGAGTATCTTATCTTACCTTCAGATTCTGTTGTTTGGATATTTTTGCAAGATTGATTATGTTCATATGTAGAGGGCCTAAATTACGCCGTCCTTCTTTGTTATCTACATGTGTAAATGCCCCCGAGCCTGAGGAAGGTTGGTGGACAGAAGAAGGAGAAGAGGAAATTTCTGACAATTGCAGCTCTTCCAGTAACACCTCGCTCACTCGTTACCATACTCACACTAGACATTTTCCGCCCAAACTTAGAGAACTTGTGCCTGGACATACAATTGCAGTTGAGGTAAACATTTATGTAAACAACACTCAATTCATTATGATTTATAATCTGCTCCTTCAGTTGTTTATTATATCTTATTTTTCATAAATAATTGTTACGGCTCAGTATTATTCTGACGCACTAAGAATTTATTAGACTGTCTTTTGTTAAAGGTACTATGCATGGATTCCAAGGCTACAATAGTATGGCAAGATGGGACAGAAGAGAAAGACATTCCTACTACTCAATTATATTATTCCATTTCTCTTGATGACCACGAATTTTTCCCAGGAGAATGGGTAGTGCAAGAGGGTAAAACAGAAAAGCAATATGGTGCTATACAGCATGTAAATCATTTAGAGCGCACAGCTACGGTAAGTAACAAATTTGTTGTTATGTTTTATGTTTGCGAAAAAGGAACGAATTAACTCGCAGATTTGAAATAAAATTCGTTGGGTTGAAATGATAAAACTAACTTTATTAATTAAAGTATAGCAAACACAAGATTAAATATAATACTTGAGACTTGTTATAACTATCAGAGTATGAATAAGAATTGTATTTAAATCGGAGCAGAAACAATATAATCATCAATGGGCGGCGCCCAATGGTATCAAAATGTGGCACATGATCAGGAGCCGAGATCATGAGTTTGAATTTTTAATAAATGACTCTTTGAAATAACAAGAACCCGGTTGAATAACATCTTATCATTATTAATTTCAATAAATTTTAGATTCAAATAATAAACACAAATCTAAGACAAAAAGGGCTAACTAACAAAATTATGAATGAGGAATTAAATTTGAATAGCTAAATTTACATGCATTCAGGTAACTTATAAGGTACATGATTAATTATATACTATACAGTGAAACCTCTCAAGAGCGGACACCGACGGTTCCACCTTTTTTGTCCGGTTGTGGGATGGCTTAAACTAAACATAAAAAGTAATAAAGCTAAATTTTTTTAAAAATTTAAAAGAAATGCAGAACATTTTACTAAGATAATTTAAACTAAATAATATAATATGTGCCTACATATATGCATGTATGTATGTACATACATATGTAGCTATTAAAAAAATTGGGCATCTTGTTTACATTACATTTTAAAAAATTCGGTAATCTTGGGTTGCTTCATTAGGTATTTTTTGTCTTTCTGTGAGCAAACGGGGTTAAAAATGGGATTCCAGATTTTTTAGATGTTGAAATGCCACAAAATCTTCTTGTGCAAATATTTTTAAGTCCTCAATCAATTTCAGCGCTTCACTATAAGATTTTATTGTGGAGATTTCAGTGTTTATGCTACCTTCTTCCTCGCTTTCTTGCATAACTTGATCGTCTTCATTTTCTTCTTTATTTTTATAATCCAAATCACATTGCTCTTCTGTGGAAATTCCTTCATCTAAACTTACGAATTCTTTATCTTCCACTGTATTACACACTGCTTTATAGTTTTTTAAAAAATTGGCCATGACTGACAAGGGCGCTTAGTCCTCTTCGTCATATTCGTCCTCAGAGAGATCCGAAGGAGCCTCATTTTTCTTAAATCCAGCTTTAGCAAAGCAATTTTGGATAGTGCTCTGGGAAACATTATTCCAAGCTGCTTTAATAAAATACAGCGATTCCAAAACGTTTATGGATTTCGACAGCTTTGAAGCAGATGAAGCAGCATCCATTTTGGATAAAATATGTTTTAGAATTAAATCTCGATACAAAAATTTTACATTTTTGATTATGCCTTGGTCTAATGGTTGGCATACCGAAGTACAATTGGGTGGTAAAAAACATTTTTATATTTGTTAGGTTAATGTCCCGAGGATGTGAACCAGCGATATCCAGAAATAGCAATATTTTCCTCTTCTGAAATCTCATTCTTCTGTCCATATCTAAAAGCCATTCCTTCATTATGTCACGGGTCATCCATGCTTTGGAATTTGATTTCCATGTAGCTGGCAAATCTTTTAGGGAGACATTTTTAAGTGCGCGTGGACGGGCAGCTTTTCCGATATATCTTCTAGTCTATATCCCAGAAGAAGAGATGGCAACTTTTGTAAGAATTCATTGACATCTTCTAGATTAACATTTGCAGACTCACCTGATATAGCTTTGAAACTTATGTTATGTCTCTTCCTCCATTTTTGCAGCCAACCATTAGAAGCACTGAATTTTTCATATTTTAACCCGGAGGCTATTTCTATCGCTTTTGCTTTGATCAGTGGTCCTGAAACCGGGATGTTTTGACTTCTTATTCGAGAAAACCAATCTAGACATTCCCTGTCTCTGAGTTATTGCTGCAAACTATCACCAGATTGCCACATTTTATGAATCCTCTCTTTCTGTCTCACAATTGCTGCCGCCTGAGTTTTCCCTATGTTGAATCTAAAAAAGAATTAAGAAAATAATTAATCTTCATCTCGATTTTGTTATTAATTTCTAGATTAAGCAATAAAACTTTTAGCAACTTTGAAATAACTTACTTTTCTGCTAACTTGCGCACTGATAAATTTTCTTTTTCCGCAATATTTATCAGCTCCATCTTCTCTTTTTAGAAATTTTTTGCTAACATAAACATACGTTTTACTACTCGCGGCACTATGTAATGAAAACTAAAAACGTATTTACTACGAACGAAAAGAAGGGGATTCCCCGACGTTTATTTTTGCGTGGTTGCGTGAGAAATAATACCCACGGGATTTTACATATATTTATTTTTGGCCAGTCTTTAGAGTTTCACGTCCGGTTCTGGGAGGTTTTTTGGCGCCGCTGGGAAAAATGTGGTGTCGGTATCCATCCGATAGAGGTGTCCGCTCATGGGAATTCGTTTTACATAGAAAAAAGTTTCGAATTTTTTGGTTCCAAGGAAATTGTCCAGTTAAGGGAGGTATCGGCTTGTGAGGAGTGTCCGCCAAGAGAAGTTTCACTGTATATAGGTAATACTACACGACATGGATATAATACATAACATGTGCTTAATACAATTTGTTGATATGAACAGTCTACAATAATCAATTTTTATTATTTAGGTAGATTTTTTTTTATTGTGATGTTACATTACAATTAGTCTAAAAGACTAACCAACAACTTTAATCTAACTTAAATTAACTAAATGGTTATGCTAACAATTCACACACTGGTGTCGTCTCAGTTCTGTCTTGCAACACTGTTTTGTGTGTTGCCACTTCACTTTTGCTCTGTTTTTTCACTGGCTTTCACGACTCTTTACACTAGCTCAAATGGTTTAGTCCTCTTTAGCCTTCTCACTAGATCTGTACATGGTCATGAATCTGGTCAAGGATTTTATTTCTTCTGTTACTGCTCTTATCCCTAGATCCCTGGGCATATCACTATTTCTAGCGAACTAGGGCGCGTCTACGATACTCTTCAGTGCTTTGTTCTAGTAATTTTCAATTTGGTTGGTGTTAGTTTTGCTGGCGTAGCCCCAAAGTCTATTATTGTTTCCTTGAAACAGAAGCTTTATTAATATTTCTTTCAAGTTTTGTTAATCTCTCAGAGATTGATTTTGGCACTTTTTCTTGCTGCTTGAACTTTTTTCCTTGCTGCGTGAACTATTTTCCTGTTGTTCAAGTTTTGACATTAGGCTTTGTACGAGAATGTTTCAAAATTTAAATTGCACACCCCCGTAAAAAACCTACTGTAAGGGTATAAAAAATGAAATATATATTTTCTAAAATACACATCCTTATACAGTCACTTCTCGACTTATGACCATTCGCACTTACGACGAAAAAATTTCATAAAAAATTTTAAAAATGTATCAGTCTTTTATAGTTTTCGTCAAATATATATCATATACATATATATCTTGCACGCTTCTGACGTGTTTGTATGAAATTCAACTTACATCTGAAATTGCAGAACCAAACCCTGTCGTAAGTCGAGAAGTGACTATTTTTCTACATAGTCACCTAATTTTCCTATACATTTTTCTGAACGTGACACTAATTGTTCTATACCAAGACAATAGAATTCTCCTCCAATTTTGCCGAGCCATTTTCCTACTTATTCTTTCACCTCGTTGTTCGCGAAATGCTTTCCTCCGAGCTTCTTCTTCATTCGAAGGAACAAGTGGTAACCGCAGGGCGCTAAATCCGGGCTATAAGATGGGTGTAGCCACACTTCCCACTTAAATTTCCGAAGAAGCTCCTGCGTAACGGCGGCCTTGTGTGGAGTTGCGGTGTCATACAACAATATGACTCCTGCACTCAGATTTCCAGGTCTGCGCTCCTTAATCGCCTTTCTTAAGAATGTCTGGCAGTACGTTTCGGAATTTATTGTTGTCGTTTTCGACATGTATTCAGTAAAAGGGGTCCGTCGCTGTCGAAGAATACCGTTGCCATAACCTTTCCGGCAGACGTCGAGACTTTAGACTTTTTTGCTACAGGTGAGCTCGGGTGTTTCCAAACCATTGAAGCCCCTTTGTTTATTGGAGTGAAATGATGCACCCACGTCTCATCCCCAGTGACAATGCGGCGTAATAGATTTGGCCCCTCCTTCGAATAACGCTGAAGCAAAGATAGGGAAGACTCAAACCGCTGATTTTTGTGTATCCTTTAAACATCTCGGAACCCACCTTGCACACACTTTTCGGAAATTCAGCTGCTCGTGAATGATAGAGTACACACTTCCATATGATATGTTCAGCTCTTCAACAATTTCTTTAATTTTTACCCTGCGCTCCATTCGAATCCATTTTTCGATGCGCGAAATGTGATCGGGAGTCGTGGAAGTCGATTTTCTGCCTCTGCCTTCTTGAACTGTCAGATCAGTACGCCCGTCTGCGAACTGATTGCCTCTAGAGTCATTGCATGATTTCTATAGACGGCTGACACTTCACGATGGATTTCAGATGGGTTTAAGTTTTTAGCCTACAAAAATCGCACGCTTCCGCGAACTTCTGATTTGGAGTACGAATCAAGCTGCCGCGCCATTTTGAATGACCGTTACATTCAAATTACGAATTGTAAGTGTTTGAAACTTTGCTAATAGGTAGAAGACAAAGCCTGCCAGAGCACTTCTAAGTCGCCATGTTGCTTCTATAAAACTCCGGTAGGTAGCGCTGAGTGCAACTTAAATTTTGATACACCCTCGTTACTACGTAGCTGGTTTGTCGAAACTTCTGTTTTCTGTGAAATTTCCTCCTTTTTTTTTAGTATTTGGTAGTGCTGGGAATGGTTTTGGGTCCCATCTACACAGTGTTTTATTTTCTGTCTTTTGCGTTGCTTCCTTTTTTATCTTTTGAATCCTTTTGGCTATTTTGCATCCTCTGTAGCTGGCTGGGTGTGCACATTTTGGTTTGATGCTTTTATTAATTTTACATTCTTTTGGTTAGTGTTTTCCAGCACATTTCACTCACCTTGATTCTTTGTATGAGAATCTTTGGGTGTGCCCATAAGTTTGGAATTTCTTGCATTGAGAGACTAGTTTTGATTTTCTTAGAGGTGTATTTCAACCTTCATGCCTAATATCCCTTTTATCTTGTATATTTTTTTAATGTCTTCATCGTTTCTGAAACTTAGCATAATTAGCGGGAGGGGTTTCTTATTTTTTCTCTGCAGAATATTAATGGCTTCTATTATTTTATGTCTTTGGCAATATAAATCTTCTGCTATGTTTTCTGGAGTGCATGACGAGTGCAGCTTTCTTGCCATGGCTTTTATGTTTCTTGTTTGTTTATTTTCGTACGAGTGCCAAAAGTGCTTTTTTTTTCATTTATTAAGTTTGATAGTCGTCTATATTCTTCTGCAGACTCTAGGTTTATTTTTACTTGCTTATTATTCATCATAACTGCTTGAAATGTAAACTTTTCTGTCTTTATATGTTGAAAGTGGCCACCACCAACTGCCGTACAAAAGAACAGTCGATTTTCAAAACAAATTTTAATTGTTACAAATTTCGGGCATTAATGAACAACTCCTGGGTCTCCCGGTTAATGTAGCTCTTAATTCTTCCAGAGAATCTGGTTCATCTGGTCATAGATCATAGCTTTTAGGTGACCCCACATAATGAAATGTAGTGGGGTGAGATCAGGTGACCCGGCTGGCCATTTCACAGGGCGCTAAACAAATCTGCAGAACAAAAGCTTATCTTTTGAATTACTATCGTCTTATCTAAAATGTAAACAATTCAGACTTTTTACAAGCAGTCACATTTGTAATAATTCTTGACACTTCTTACAAACTAATAGAATTAAAACACAAACGTTAAATTATTTTGTTTTGTTGCTATGTTACGCATTTGAATGTTTATTACACAGAGAATAGTAGTGGCCACTTCCAACATTTAATAAAACCATCTGACAACGTTTTTCAAAATTTTTGTTTAACTTTTCCCTTTCGCATCCAATACTTCAAAATTTCATTTCTCAAAGACTAATAGACAGAATTGCAAAAACTTTTCAGACAGTAAATAGAACTATCACTCAACATCCCTTAAAATAGGGTTGACCGTCGTGTAGGCTAGAGGGACAAAGTAGAGTAGATTTACTTACATGGTAAAAGATGTCTCACTTTAAACTATTGTCGATCTGTATCAGCGATTTTTTGAAAATGACCTTTTCCAAGGTTATTCAGCGCTCTTTATTTGGGACACCCAAGACATTCAATAATTTTTCATTGATAATTTATTATGTACTTTCACTAATGTTCTTTAATAACACTAAGCTCTATTTGTTGAGCATTGAGCTAAAACGTAAACGAACGCTTGGCAGGTGCGTTGATTTACCGGATGTGTATTTACGTAATATTCCTTACGTTTCTAAATTAACGTTCGCGCCGTCAGAATTATTTCTTAGAAGAAACTTACCGGCATTTACCCAAGTTTCATTGGCATAAAAAATTACTCGACCTGCTTCCCGATATTTCCGGATAGTTTTAAAATAATTTCGACGCCACGCCATAATATCTTCTCTATCCATTAACATGGATTGACGGCAGCGAGTTGAACATGTAAAATTTAATTTTTTTAATATTCCATATAAAGTCGACCTCATAAAACTCGGCAATTGGTCATCATTGTTAACGACCGTCAAAATTTTTATAGTTGGAATTTCGTTGCGAAAAAAAATTCGTGAACCTACACAGAAATTTACCAAGCTCAGAAATGCAAGTTTAGGAATAAGTTTCGCATATTGTACAGAAAAATTACAATTAACTCCGGGAGATTTTGGAGAAGACAACGTTTTAGTATCCCGAAACTCCTTTAAAATTCTTTTTACTGTTGCAACACTAACACCCACTGTTTTAACAACAAATTGTACAATGTCAGTCAGTAAAATCTCAGGATTTTCTTCTAACGTCGAATTATACAATTTTACTATTAATTGTTTTTCATTTAAAGTAGTAGGACGGCCCCTACGATTACACGTTTCTGGAACAACTTGCTGCATTTTAGGAAAATAAGCACCAGGTACTATACAAACGCTCCCAAAACCGACAAGGACTGCTCAAAAAGCATACAAACTTAACCCGGTAATTACGAGTGCAAAGTAAAGGTTTTGAGCGTCAATTACTCCTTAAGTAATGAGGCATTAGCGTTATCTAGCGTAGACCAATTACAGCGCGCGCTCGGGTGAGTCAAACACGTGCGTTTGTTGACGTTCTAGCTCAATGCTCAACAAAGAGTTTAATAGAAAGTCCAGCAGAACTATTCCGTTTTATTTATTTCAAATCTATTTAGCTGTTTTGACACATTTTAGAATTTCTTAGCTAACGTGTGATCAAATTATTGTTGCAGGTAAAATGGTTTACATGTTCAGAAGATAATCAAAAACCCGAATTGGTGATGACAAATGAAATGAGTGTTTATGACTTGCGCAAACATCCAAAGTATGCATTCCGTCCAGGCAGTGTAGTGAAGGGCATTCCATTAGTAGAGAATAAATTAGGCAGTGTTTTGGATAGCTGTCCAGAGGTAAAAAGTGTTGTCAATTTACATAATTATAATTATCAAAAAATCTTTTTTGTTGTATTCCTTAAGGTTGTTAGTTGTGAAAATAATATTGCAATAAATATGTTCTTGGTTTAATGCAATGATTAATAATATTGTTATGCTGTCAATGTAACTCCAATCCTGCTTTGTGTACTCAAGCGCATTATTCCTTTAGGGCTATGTAATAGTTGAATGGATAGATGGTACACATGAAAACTGTTGGCCTCATAACTTAGAGCTCATTCCAGAGACAATAGACGTAGAATACTCAATAGATGATGATGATAGTGCACAAGTATCTTGGGAGACTGAAAGTATTGAATCCATTGCGGGAGACCTTACTGACGAAACAACTCTGCAAAATATGGCTGCACGTCTTGATTTTGTAAGGGGCCGTGTTATTTACTTGAAGGACATTCTGAAGCAACGCAACACTGAGGAAAGTTTTTCTGTACGTACTGATTGTGTGACTCCAGCTAATACAAGTGGTTACATGTACATATTTTTTTTGCAGATTTTGAAAGAGTTACTTATGATATACGATAATTCTAGTTTTTTGGATAAATTGTTGGATACTTCATTTTTTAGCTTGAAAAGCAAGCATTTTCAGGTAGGTGCAGCTATAATCGGTTAACCGGATTTAAACGTTTGAGTGTTTACTTACAATAAATACTGTACTATTGTAATCAGTGGTGAGCTATGAAATTTTTAACAAGGGGCTCGCTCTTTTTTTTTTCTCGAGAATCGTATGAACTAGTACTCTAGCAATGTGTCACTGCGACTGACATATAAAAAAACAAAATAATGTTAATTAAATGGTTTATTTTATACAAAAAAAAACAACAATATTATATTAATAAGGAATAGAACAAACAATACAATAGAATAAATTAAAGAAAAAATATGCCATTTGTAAAAAATAACTAAAAGTACTACTACAAAAAATATTTACAATTTATGGCAGAAGCTGCCATACTGTATTTCCTTCCTGCTTCACGTCTTGTGATCTTTTAGGTTTATCCAGAGCCGAGCGATGATTTTTCAAAAAAGATTTAACGTACGGGTTAGGGTTAAATTCTTCCAAAGATTTCCCATTTAAGCAGATCGTCATAAAATCCGAAACGTGTTTAACAGTGAGAGAAGATCTTTTCGTTGTAACGATATTATTCATCGAACTAAAAGCTCGTTTAGCTTCAGCGCTGCTAACTGCGATTGTTTCCATAATGACCTTGGCTTTTTTCACGGTGTTGGGAATTTCGATTTGGAATTTTCCAGTCAGTGCGTTTTCTACTAAATCTCTAAAATCATTTATTTTAATTTCATTTTTCAAAATAAAATTCAAGTTCTTATTCTCTTTTCTCCTTCTGGCCATGGACACGTAACTTCTTCCATATTCCACGTTTTAGGATAACATACATTAAATATGTTTTTCAATTGCTCATCCTCCAAGTCTTCATAATTTTCATCTTTAAGTTTAAAGTTGCTTTGCTGCATTAATCTATCCTTTAAAGACATCACGAGTGAGTTTAGTAATTTTTCTCGCGGTAATTTATGAAATTTGATTTTACATTCAATTGCTAGTCCTTCAAATTCTTTTGATTTTAACATGGAATCAATTTTAGATTCATAACAACCAGCAGAATTTTGTAAATTATTAATTGCATTGATTGTTCGCATTATCAAGGAATTAGCTCTTACAATGCTTATATTGCGACTTTGTAGAGCTTCTGAGAGATACGATAATTCCTGCAGGATATCGATCATTAATGCTAGATCTTTTAAAAATTCTAAATTTAAAAGTCGGTTTAAAAAGCCTTTATATCTGTTATTCGCTGCAAAATGCCGGCATAAAGCTGGGTAATTCCTCCATACAGCAAGAGTCGCTCGTAAACTGCATGCTGCCCATCTTGGTCCAAATACACGGCCGATCTTTGAAATTTCGACACCAAGTTCTTTAGCAATCATATCTAATTCTCGTTGGTTTTTAGGCGATTGATGATAAAAAGCATATAATTTATCTATAAATATTTCAAAATGATTTATTTCTTTAATGTTTTTTATCGCATCGTTTAAAACTAATTGTAAACGATGAGCTACGCAATGCCAAATCACAATGTTCGGATATGTTTCGAGAAGCTTGATAGCAACACCTGATTTGTTTCCTAACATGACACTTGCTCCATCAGAACAAAATGCAATGAGATGATTTTTCAAATAGTTCATCGTAAATCCATATGCATTTAAAGTATTAATTATAGTAGCATGTATACATTTGGCGGTGGTATTTTCTAACTCTACAAGATCGAGAAAAATCATACATGGTTCAGTAAGCTCAATTTGTAAGTAAACGACTAAAACACTTATTTTCGATAATGTTGTCGATTCGTCAACTATAATAGCAATTTTGCAGTTTTTTTCTATTATTTTAGAGAATATTTCTAATTTTATTTGTTTTGAAATGTGTTCGACTATTCTAATTCCTGAGAATCTAGAATGCAACGATAATCCTAGATCAGTGCCATTTTTAATCTGAAGCTCTATTAAATCGGGTAAATCAGACATTGGTCGGTTTCTCTTCACCAGATTATAGACTGAATTAAAAATTTTTGAAGTTATCCAAATTTCTTTTTCATTTACTTTATCAATTAAATTTGGTAATATTGATTTCTTACATTCTTCGGTTATTTTTATGATTTTATTATGAGCAAATGATTCGTTATGCTTAGATAACTTTTTGCGCAAAGACGCGGTTCTTGAGTCTTTAGTGTTTCCATTCGGTTCCACATTCATTTCTATCCATTCCTTTGATACGTGACAATGTTTTTCTCCTTCAACACCCAAGTTTTTATATTCGGAGCAAACACGACATCCCAATTTACCATTTTTAATTTCTAACCACGTATATTGTATTTTAAAATACGATGCTTGCTTCTCGCTCCAACAATCAGGTAGATGATTTTCATTTTCTTCTCCAGCTTGTATCACATTAATTGAATCAATGTGCGTATTATCTTTAACCTCATTCTCAACTACAATAGTATCATTTTTATTTCTTTTTTCTTCTCCAAAGAAATTTAATAAATTCAACTGGCTTTTCATATTTTATGAGTAAAAATGTTTGTAGAATTATTAAAAAAAATTCTGATGATACTTTTAAATAATAATTTTAAATATTAATGCTCTAAATTTACTGTTGTTTTAAATTTTTATATTCAAACACTAACGCTTGTCACGTGTCACTTCTACAACGCTAGGTGTGTACTAGCATACTCATAGACAAGAATACTCTGAGCATACTGGCGAAAACGGAATACATATTACGTACTGCGTTGGAAAAGCCTCGGGAACACGTCACGCGCTTCGTGCTTTATCGTGAGTATTCGAGTGATTGTACATTCAAGTTCAAAAAATTTAGTTGTGCGACGGGATATTCCAAATTTAATCGTCATTGCTTGATGGGCATGACTTCGTCGCTTTACAAATGTATGTAATGAAAATGATTTCAAGGTATTATATTTTCTTTTTGAAATAATAGTTACCAAGAAGAACAAGGGGCTCGCAAATCATAGAATAATTTAACAAAGGGCTCGCGCGAGCCCCCTATAGCTCACCACTGATTATAATACTGGAAACTTCAGTCATTGGCATAATATTAATGGAGCGGCATCAACGCCACCTATTGGCTTGTTTTGATAACTAACAGGCATACTATAGGGAATTTCTAATAAATTGTTTGATCATAGGTTATATACATTGTTACAATAACAATAATTTCATATTAAGTCCGAAAACATTATTATGACAATCCTTATTGCAGATAAAATGTCGTTTATTTTATTATACAATAGAAATCACCGACTATACAATATATTTTCAATATTTGATATTTGTAACCCAAGATAAATAACAACTACTACTACAAGATAGTGTAACACAGATAAGACTTAAACCTGCCAGAAATTCTCGATGGTTCTCTTTAAGTTATTTACTACTTGCTTATCCTGTAATCTCCTCTACCGTAGGTGTAGAGGTGATAAATATTCTCCATCCTTTCCTGTCTTTAGCCTCCTTTTTCGCCTGAGTCCAATTAAGTCCCCTCTTCTTCAGTGAAGCTGCTATTTCTTTATTCCAAGTCGTCCTAGGTCTTTGACACCTTCTTTTGCTGCCTGTCTTTGTTTCCCATATTACTTTCACTGACCTGTCTTCATTCATCAATATGCCCAAACCATCTAAGCTGTTGAATATCTATTTTTCAGTACACTTTTCACACCTAAACTTTTCCTTATCAATTTACTTCTTAATTCGCTTTTGAAATTTCTTTCTTGTTGAAAAGTGTGTTGTATAGGGCCCCATACAGAGATGATGCGGATTCGATTTGTAATTTTCCCTTCAAACTTGCCAGATTCCTCCATTAGTGCCCCAAGATATTTTAGTTGTTTGGTTTCTGTGATGCTCTCTCCTTGTATTGTTATTTTTTCTGCTAAGTTTGCTATGTTCATTATTTCTGTCTTTTATATTTATCTTTAAGCTGCATTGAGCTAATTTTACCTTCCACTTCTCAATTCTGCTTTGCAATTCTTTCCTGCTTTTGGCAAAGAGGGTGAGGTCGTCAGCATATAACAGTACATTTATTGCCACAGGTTGAAGTTCTCTGTAACCCAAATGGACTCCCCTCGCTTCCAGGTTTACTTTTCTTGTTACTTCGTCCATTAACATTACAAAAAGCAGCAGGCTTCGAATGCTTCCTTGTCTTACAGCCCTAGTAGTGATAAATCTGTCAGTCAAGTTGCCCCCTATTTTTATCGTGTTTTCGGTGTCGCTTGTATAAGTTCCGGGTTGTATTTATCATCTTGGTGTTGATCCCTCTTTCTTTTATTACCCTCCAAATTTCCTCCCTCTGTAAACTATCGAAGGCTTTTTGTAAGTCAATTTGTGCAGCAGAACAATTTATCGTTTTGAAGCTAAAACTTTTTCGGCTATCTGTAACTACGAAAATTCAGTCCTGGGTCGACCTTCCTGGTCTAAAGCCAGTCTGCTTATCCTTTAGGGTAGTTTTTATTTTTGGTCTGAGACACTTCTCTAAAATTCTCTCGTATATCTTGTGTAACAGCTAGTAGAGACAATCCCCTGTAGTTGTTACAATTGGTATAATCTCCTTTTTCTCTACTCTTTTGGAATTCTGTTGGTAGTCCAAGCTAGCCAGATAATTCTGTGTAATAGCTCAACTCCTTCCGTTTCCATAAATTTTAACATTTCTGGTCGAATGTCGTCTATGCCTGGAGCCTTTCCACTTTTGAGGTTCTGTACCGCTTCAGCCACTTCCATTAACTCTATCTCTTCTTCTTGCCCTCCTTCAGCTTCTGTGTATTGATGTATACTACCTTCTATTTCTTCGTTCCCTGAATCTACTCCTAGCAGCTCTTCAAAATATTCTTTCGATCTTTCTAATATGTCCTTCTCTTCATATATTAATCTTCCTTCTTTGATGTTCTTTAGTGGTTTTTTCTTTTCTTTTCTCAATGCTCTTAAAGTGTGATACAACATCTTGGCATTACCGGCGGCGTCTTTCTCCATTTTTTCACAAAATTTCACCCATGAATTTGCTTTTGCTTCATTCACTAAATGTTTCACCTTTTCTCTTTGCTTTTTATATTCTTGGTAGTCTTCTTCTTTTTTTGTTAGCCCCTAAGTATTTTTTCCATGATTGTTTCGTCTTCTGAACCGGTACTTTTATTTCCTCATTCTACCAGGCCGTCTGCTTCGTGATTTTGTTTGTTTTGCAAACTTCTTTAGCAGCTGTCATTATTATTTTCTTAAACACTTTCTATAATTTATCTAGTTCCATATTTAATAAATATTCCCTGTTCCTTGTAATTTCCATTGCTATCATTTCTTTGTATCTGACTTTGTACTTTTCCTCTTGTAATTTGTACGCCTTGATGTTTTCGTATTCCTGTATCTTTCTGTTACTTGGTTCTCTATTTAGGTTTTCCTCATTTCTATATCTGCCACTACCAAGTAGTGGTCGCTGCCCAGGTCATATCCTTTTCTCACTCTTATGTCTTTTATCTTTTTCATTGTACTATTTTCTATTATTACCAAGTCAATAATTGATTTCTCATTTCTACTTGGCACCTCCCTAATATATTGATGTACCCGCTTATGTTGGAAACGTGCATTTCCAACTACCATGCCATTTAAGATGCAGGAGTCGATAATTCGTTGGCCAATATTGTTTTTATGATTTTCGCCAAATTTTCCTACTTCTGAACTTACTGAACAATCTCCAACTCTACCATTGAGATCTCCGATTATTATTAGTGTCCCTTTTTTTTTGTCCACTTCTCCCTGTAGTATGTTCCAAAATCCTTCTACTTCCTGTTTTGTCATTCCCTTATTTGGTCCATATATTATCAAAAAAGTGTAGCTCTGCCCTTCTTTATGCAACTCTCTTCTCAGGATTCTATCTGCTATTTTACTCCATTCCTTAATTCCACTAATATTGTCTTTGCTTATTACACAGGCCACAGCTGACTGACCCCATGCGTCCTTTTCTACTCCGCCATATACCATAATATGTCCTCCTTCTAAATTTACACATTCTTCACCATTCTTTTTTGTCTCCGTTACTGCTAAAATATCCAGTTTTACTTCTTCTAGAGCAGATATGAGCCTTGTATATTCCTTGTAGCAATTTTCCATGTTTCAGATTTTTTATTTTTCTATACTTTCTTCTTCTGTCTGATGTCTAATACCTAACTCGTTTACCCTGTTTACCCATTTTTTTGCCTCCTATTCCTTCCTCTTGTTGCTTTATTTGACAACTGTATTTCAGTTGTATTTCCGATTTTTGTTTCATCAACTCTTGTTAGTTCTTCTATCTCGAGATGTAGCGTTTTCCTTTCTCTACAGATCTCCTTAAGTTATTTATAAATAAATAATGAAAAAGTAAATTATTTTATTTATGAGTAGTTTTGTTAAACATTCGTTTATTCTACTGCACCTTTTCGTTTCTACAGATTCTATCTGTCTGTTAGTGGCTGCACGATTACACAATTTTAGTGTAAGCATAAGAGAAAACATAGAATTAATTACTACACCTAGAAATAATAATGCTTAATTGTAACTTAACCTTTTTTTAATTGTTTTGCAACATCCCGTTTTGACAAGGGCCTCCCCTATAAAGGGTGTTGTTGATCTACTCTTCCAGAGTGAGGAACCTTAGGTTCCTGAAATACTTTGGGGTAGTGTCGAGGTCGAGGTCAGAAAAAACCATAATTTTAAACAA
>JABXWE010007205.1:0-21731 GCA_014611495.1 Limonius californicus
TTCTGAATTTTTATATTTTTAAATGTCATCTTCCATGAACATAAAATGCGATTTTCTATCCGAATCTATTTCGTGATGGTTTTGATTTCCTATGGAAATTTATCTTCTGGAATGTTTCGTTCTTTATTGCTACTAGGAAATCACCGCTCGTCTTCGACTCGCGGTGATTTCCGTAGCAATAAAGAACTCGATAGTCCAGAAGAAATTTCCGGAAATCAAAACCACCACTTAATAGATTATGTATGAAAATTTTTCCGCGCTGTCGCACAAGTGTTTGTTGTTAGGGGCAACAAACACGCGTGCAAGGCAGCAAGGAAAAATTTTAAGGATATATGCCTGAATTTCGCGAATAAAATAAATTTGACATCTGACATTTTTACTTACATATGTCATTGTCAACCAATTGCATGTCTTCTATTTCGAAATTTGAACCAATACGAGTTAATTATACCGGTAATTTCCCTAGGGGTATTACCAGTATAATACCAGCCTAATTGGTGGATAAATTCAAAATAGAGACTTATTATTGGTTAATAGAAAATGAGGGAAATTATCAATGCAATTTTGCCCCCACGACTGCAGTTGATGTTGGTTCAATAATGGTATGGGGAGGCATATCTTTCACGGCCCACACAGACCTACACTTCTTCCCCAACGGAACTTTAAACAGTCACAGGTACATTACGGATATCTTAGAACACTAGGTAGTGCCATATGCCCCATACATCGGAGACAACTTCCAATTAATGCACGACAACGCTCGGCCCCACACAGCCAGAATTGTGCAAGAATACCTAGACCTAGACGATGTTGGTATTTCTGTTATGCAATGGCCAGCCAGAAGTCCCGGCTTGACTCCGATTGAGCACCTCTGGGACATTCTCGGAAGACAAGTACGATTCCTTCAACCACCCACTGCATCTCTTAACGACCTAGGGAATTAATTAGTCAAAATATGGGATAATCTTGAACAAGAGCAGTTAAGTGTGTTAATTTCAAGCATGGACCCTCGTTGTCAAGCTGTCATAACAAGTCGACGCGGAAACACAGCTTACTGAACCCTGTAAATTTACAATTTTTTAGTTTTCGAATTTTGATTTTTGTAATTTTTGTGTTGATTGTTATTAATTTGGATAAAATATGGTTTACTTCATTTTAATCATTATCTATGATTAAACGTACTTCATTGCATGCAATACCTTAAACAATATTGAGATTGTTAGTTGTGTTGCGTTAATTTTTCGGAGCAGTGTATAATGTATATAATATGTGTGTGGAAAATCAGACACATCTGGCCAGGTCGGGTTTAAATCCGTTGCGTTCATTTGTAGCGAAGCTAACTGTTTTGGAAATAAGCAACTTTTTTTCTCTAGGACTTGGATTTCAAACAGCCTCGGCATTGGCAGAAAGAGGATGCCGTTTAATAATAGCCGATAAGGACGACTGCGAGAAGTCAAAAGAAAATATAATACAAAAAACTGGCAATTCCAACATTGTAATCAAACGATTCGATTTGGCATCATAAAGTTCTGTGAGAAAATTAGCGAAAGATATAAATGATACCGAAGAAAGATTGGATGTCTTAATTAAAATGCAGCAACTGTTGGTATAGGGAATGCTTATACGGAAGATGGATTACATAAATCAATGCAAATTAAGCATTTTGGGTCATTTCTATTAAGTCACTTGCTTGTTGGTCAGCATTTGATATAGTTTGAAAAGTGTATGTTACAAAATATCTGTTTTAGGATTACTGAAAAAGTCTACACCTAGTAGGATCATTTTTGTCAGCTCGATAGGTGCATTTTTCGCAAAATTGAGTGTAAATGATTTAAATTCTCCTATAAACACACTTATAAAGATCTATTCGGAATTTATTATATACAATTCAAATTCTAAATTGTGTAACGTGATAACAGCGAGAGAACTTTCTGTAAAACTGAAAGGACTGAGTGTGACTTCCAATTGTCTGCACCCGGGAGTAATTAGCACACCACTTCTTGGACAGTATTCTAATGAGTTTAACAAATTACAAAAATATATAATATCTTCCCTGACGTATTGTGCAATACAATTATTAATGAAAGTGGGATATTTACAATTTGTTTATGAATTCGCATATCAAAATAATTTGTTTCCGGGATGCAGAAGAAGGAGCTCAGACTGCAATACATCTGGCTTTAGCTGAAGAATTAGAAAATACGACTGGGACATATTTCATAGACAGCAAACTTTACAAAACGCCTAGCGCTGCAAAAGACCAAAAGTTAGCATCAGGAATGTGGAAAGCTTCTGAAGATTACGTAAAATTATCACCAGAAGTAAAATTGTAGTTTTATGTTATACGAAAACCTTATATTTCTCATTAGATTCCATTCTAATTATCTAAGTCATTAAAACTGTTACATTCTATTTACTGTCACAACCTATCAAATAACCTCGCATGTATGTATGCTCATAAAACATAATTATGCTGTTTAATCCATAAAATACATGTTAAGACTCCGATCCTGATTTCGCCAGTTGACGTAAAAAGAAAAACAGCACGTGTCTAACTAAGATAATATTTCTTCAGGTGTGTATAAGCAAAAAATATAGATAGGGAGCACATGCATACGGGTTACGGTTTTTCAACATTTGACTATTTAAGCAATCAAATAAATAGTTAATTTTCTTTACGAATTTTGCAGTATCTAGAGCACTGGAGCTTTTTAACTCGCCCGTTCCAACAGCGGTTTTAATCGTAGCACTCATGGTGGTGGAAATCACTTGCGTAGCAAATTTAAGCCTCATTCTCTGGAAGGTACTGGGGTAGATGTGGGCATCCGGGATTTTTATAGCTGCTCGAACAGTATCAGAAGACTTATCTATTTTATATGCCTCTTGGGTATCTTACCAAGAAACTTCCTTGCCCTCCACGAAAAAATCCTTTGATAGGCGATTATTGCGTACGCTTTT
Organism: Limonius californicus; assembly: GCA_014611495.1. Taxonomy (NCBI): domain Eukaryota; kingdom Metazoa; phylum Arthropoda; class Insecta; order Coleoptera; family Elateridae; genus Limonius; species Limonius californicus. Next base: position 2,959 of record JABXWE010007205.1, read on the forward strand.
AATCAAGTGCGGTATGTCATACAAAGCAAAATTATTAGCTTTGCTGCAAAATAATTCGACCGTTCTGCAGTAACTCCTAGATTTAAAAATGTAGCTCTATTTGTAGCAGTTTGGTCACTAGTAACAGCATGCACTTTAAGTCATATTGTTTGTAACTCTTCGATGTTTTTAATAATGAGGGAAGCTAGTTCTTGATGCTTAAGGGTAGGGTATACATCATAACTTCGGCGCTTTTTAAAATAGATGGCGCGTCAGTAGATTGCATTTTGAACATGAAGTGTATAGGCAGCTAACATTACATAAAGCAATAAATCATTGGTGAATGGTTAGGGATTTAAGGGTTACACATTTAAGTGTTTTTAACTGCAGGTAGGTATTTACTCGAGACAATATTTGCATTTATTTTGGTTTTATAGATCAACCCACTATAGTCCCAATAAGTATATGTTTTTATACATACAACAAATTATTATCAAAAGTGGCACCTACACTTAACTAAATAACATGGAAAAGTTAGTAATTAACTAATATTTTAGAAAGTAGCAAGCTAAGTCGTACATGCTCGTTAAGTAATAATTCTGTAGGAGTATAAGATGAAAAGACAATCTTGTTCAATAATACTAATCCCCAGACAAATAGAATATTTTGAAGGCATTTGTCTGCTTGAAAATTTATATGTAATTAAATAAATACTCTTTAATGACTTTCTAAGTCATACGTTTCTCAAAGTTTATGGTATTATAATGTTAAGAGAAAATCTTTGTCATTTCGTTTCTACCGTTGTCCCAGATCTGTTCGGTTTAGAATACAATTTATAATTTTTAAACTCGCTTTTTGCGTGTGTGGTTGTGTTTGAAATAAGCAGTTTTAATTACAAAAACAATACGCCGCGCAGTAGTGGTGTTGCCAAAAAGCGTACTAAAGCAGCGAAAGCCAGAAACAACTATGTTAAAAGATGTAAAGTCCTGCAGTCAATTGAAAATGCGGAGGGTTTTGTCCCAGAAGATGCTCATTTACAATTCTATGACAAGTAAGTACATTATTATTAATTATTACTAGGCATACTATTAGGATTATTACACAAAACTAACTTACGAATGGATTTAATTAATGGTAATATACTAACTAAAGCAGTGGTGTCAAATAATCGGCCCATTGACCGCGAGACTTTAAAATACGGCCCTCGTCCCGAAGCTTGAAGTTGATTTTATTAAAATAATAAAAATAGAGTACACATTTTTATAACATTAAATTATAGTAGTATCTTGTAAGGAACGCCGTTTTATGGTCACTGGTATATTCGTCGCTTCCGATAAAGATCCAACCACGTGAAAATGTTATTGTTAAAGCATTAAATTAAAACTTCATTGCCGAAATCTGGTTTTCACATTTATGTGGCACTGTATTAAAGCGTTTAGCAAAAATTATCATGAATTATATTACGCAAAAAGTAACATCCAAATAAGTGCATACAGTAGTACTTTTTTCATGAATGGGAAGTTTGACGCGCGAGCCGTAGGCGAACGCGGCAATCCATGAGTGAGAAAAAGACACTTTATGCATGAGTTTCATATAATATTTTTTCTACGACTGGCAGCAATTAGAAAAAGAATAAATATAAATAAATAAATTTCAGAGTTAATTTACAAACTTTTCCACGCTTTTTACTTTTTTTTTCACTATTACCATAAACAAGCGTTTTGCGCACAGAAAATAGTAACAGTTTTTTTAACATTAGTAGAAAAACTTTTTTTTTGTCTATGGACCGCAGACTCTCTAATAATTATACTAAATATGGTGGTTCGTGTTCATATATGAGTTTGACTCCACCGGACTAAAGGGTTCATAACTCAATATTAATATAATAATTTTTTTTATAGTTTACCAGAGTAGACCTTCCAGAATTATGTATAGAACAGAAAATTGTGCACCACCAATTTTACCATCTTTACGTGGAAACCGTGTTGTAGATATTAATTACTTGATCGAACAAGTGCGCAAGATTGGCGTTCACGATTGCTCTTGCACACAAGGAAAAATGTTATTCCATACAGAATGTAGAATTGGTTTAATATCCCATCTGACGTACCAATGTGACGGTTGTGAACAAAAAATGGTGTGAAAACACAAAATTGTAATAATGATTTAAATAATTCGCTTGTTTGGGGTATTTCGTCAATCGGAGGTGGCTATTCGCAGGCAGAAGAAATGTTTTCGGTAATAGACGTCACTATAATGTCCAAGAAAACATATAAACTAAAGGAAGAAAATTTATGTGCCAAATGGGAAGAATTACTATCGCAACAAATGCATCAATACGGTATGGAAGAAAAAGCACTGGCTATAGCGGCTGGACAGATAGAGCAGGGAATACCTTATATTACTGTAATAGTTGATGGTGGATGGGCTAAAAGGTCTTATAGGCATAGTTATTCATCATTGTCCGGGGTCGCATGTGTAATTGGGCAACAAACAAAAAAACTTTTATACATTGGTGTAAAAAATAAATTTTGTTATGTGTGTGCAACAAACAAAGGTGAACACCAGTGCTACAAAAACTTTACAGGGCCTTCAACAGGAATGGAGCAAAGCATCATTGCCGAAGCTTTCAATAGAAGCGAGTGTGATTATGGTTTGCGGTATAAGTATGTTGTAGGCGATGGTGATTCTAGTGAATATACACGAATACTGGACAGAAAGAAAACATAAATTGGCATCAAACCCGAAGAAATAGACTAAATGCATCATCATTCGGAAAAATTTGTTTACGCAGGGCTACTACCCCTTGTCATAATCATTTAAAAACATTGTTTTACCGCAACACCGATTTAAAAACAAAGGCTATACTATATAGTATATTTATGGCATTGAAAACGAAAAAGTGGCTATACAAAAGTTTACACAATTGTTGGGAGATAAATGTAGCTGACTGCGGATTGTTTATATGTAAAGACCATTGCTTTTTAGGTGCTAGCCCTGATGGAATAACATCAAAGAGCTTGTAGAAGTCTTGTCTTTATTCCATAAAAAATTTAAAAATAAAACAGGCTGCCAAAGACAACAGAACGTTATGTGTGACAATAAATGACAACAATGAATTAATGTTAAAACAGAGACATCATTATTATTTTCAAATTCAAGGTCAATTAAATATTTGTCAGAAGGATTACTGCTATCTAATTTTATATACAGATGTAGATCTTAAGTACCTGAAAATAAAGACGGTACCTGAAGAAACATAAAAGTTGACAGGAATCTCCCATCCGTCCAAGATGTCCTAAATCTTCAAAGCCTTCAATCATATCTTGGCGTGGATTATATTCTAGAGTCTAGACCTTTCCTTAAATGCATTTCGTCAAGTAATACGACACACTGTTTTTCATCATCGGTCATGCTGTTAACTTTAACGGCCAGTTTTTTAATTACTTCCGTACTGGTGCCTGCATTAAGTTGGTTTTTAACCTTAACCACGAAATTATTGTAGATTTGGAAGGCATGGTAAATTTTAAGTTTTCTCTCATAAAAAAGTAGAGGGCTGAGGATTTGTGGTACATATTTAAAGCCAGTTCCTTTTCAGATTCTGTCCAAGGTTGTTTAGATTTGTGATAACATTGCATATTTACAAAAACGCGAACGGTTTTTGGTTTCACGCCCAGTGCATCTAAATTAGCCCCCTTTAAATTTGTGAATTTTAGCCACCACTTGTTTTCGCAGTTTTGAAATTTTTTGATGCAGTACAGCAGAACTACGGCGCTTCTTTGTTTTTGTAGATGTTGGCATTTCTAACATGGCCTGTTGAAATACGATTTTTAAAAATAAAACATACTAGAAATAGAACAGAAAAACAAAATCATGCTGTAGCATTACAAGCTAATTGGCTGAGGTCGGCGAGATTTTTCTAACGGAGAAAAATCTGAAAATGCGCCTTCTGTCGGATAAGAAGTAAAGCCGTAGGTCCCGTGCCAGTGCGATGTATGACACGTTAAAAATTGGAGTTGGAATTACCCCAGATAGGCAAAATTCTTAGTTAGGGTGTACAATGGGCCAAATGTGGCCTAAGTGCATAGAGATGCTTGGAAAACCGCGTCTTAGATCTCGCTCTTTCAAATCATCATCATAATCATCATCAATGCAATAATGAAAATAAATTGTTTTCTAATTGCATATAAACGCGATTGTAGATAAGATCATGTGTATCTTTTGAGCGCAATATCAGATTGCCAATTTCGCTCTTAATATACAAATAGCTGTTAAATGCTAGAATCATAACTCTGTGCATTATGCTGTTGAGTGAACAAGCTCATTAGTACTGGCTGCGGCTGCTTGAGGGACGCGCAAAAACTCATATACTTTCTATTTAGCAAGATTTGACGAAGAACAAGCATTTATGGAATAACCATATATACTCTTTGAAACTAGCAGCAAAAATTATTAACTTGTTGCTACAATTATTATTTTATAATATTTATAGTAATAGTAATACGAAAGTAATAGACGTAATGGGGCAAATAGCCTCACTCAAATGGGGGTTTTCTGGTCACACCATGAGGCAAACTGACAGCTGGTGGTATAAACAAAAACAGTTCTGGAGATCATGGACAGCTAGACGAAGTAGATCACGGCCAAAACACAGATGGCAGATAACATCGAAAGGTTTGCAGAACTAGGATGGAGGAATATCATAAGAAAACACCGTTGGTGGATCCTGAATTGTAAGGCACACAATGCAAAAAGTTTTACTAGAAAAGTCGCTGCCAAATCAATGATAACACTAGATTCTTAACAATTTAATATACAGGGTGAATAAAAAGTAAGGACCATCGATGCTACAGCCTTAAATATAACTTTACGAGAAAAAGTTTCTAACAAAAGTTTCCTATCAAGTTTTTTGTCACGATTTGGCGTTCTTCATTTTTTTTGATTGTCATATGTTTTAGTTATGACGTCATCGACATTTTTTTTAATGGCATCTTATACTTTTTATGGCGTGACCAGTTAGTTCTTTTTATTCTCTATACAGCCATGTAAAAATATCATACATTTGCATAATAAATATTTCAGGAACAATCACGATAAATGTTTTTTTTTTTGTCACTGTCAACATTTTTCATCAGGTACACTTATTCCAAGATAAACAAAAGACAATAGTAGGCAATTGTTGGAAAATGTTTAAAATTGAACAAACGCAAATCTGTAATGTCAATTCGGCGACAGTTAGCATTAATAAGTGATTAAAATTTAGTCTGTGTCCTGTGTTAAATACGAATTTCTAATCATGGTACGTTTAACAGAAACTGAACGTATCGAAATTTTGATGATGATCGGGTACGGTGATAAAATTAGAACTTACGACGATGTGTGCGCTTTATTTAATACTGTACATCCAAATTGTGAACCTGTTACGCGGTCCACTGCAACCAAAATTAACAGAAAATTTAGAGAAACTGGTCACGTCAAAGATTTGGATAAAATTGGCCGTCCAAAAATAGCAACAGACGGTAAAATGTTGGACATTGTGCTTACAGTTTCCGAAAAACCCTCATACTTCAAGTCGACAATTAGCCCTGGATAATAATGTTAGTCAAGGAACTGTACTGAATATTTTACATACAGAAAAATTTCATCCTTATAAGGTTAAACTTGTTCAAGAATGATCAGAAAATGATTTTGGTAGGAGAATTCAGTTTTGTGAAGAAATGATGGACAGGTGCCATAACGACTCACAGTTTATGAATTCTATTATCTTCTCCGACGAAGCCACATTTTCTTTAAATGCAGCTGTAAATTGGCACAATTCCCGTTATTGGTCGCGACATAATCCACATTGGATGGAAGAATTACACACACAGTATCCACAAGAAGAAACGTGTGGGCGGGAATTATAGGCAACAATTCTTGGTCCTTTCTTTTTTGATGCTTTCATTAAATGCTGATCGGTATTTGGATTATTTGAGGTTTGAACTTGTTCCCGCGTTAGCTGTTTTATTTTCAAATGCAGAAAATCCGGATACGCCGAACGATAGAATTTGGTTGCAACAAGATGGTGCTCCACCTCATTATGGCATTCATGTTCGTCAATATTTAGATGGAATTTTTACAAATAGGCGGATAGGAAGAAGAGGACATAAACCCCCTTAGCTTCTTTATATGGGGCCGTCTTAAAAGTACAGTGCATACAAACAGACCAGACAATTAGGAAAATTTAAAAATTCGTATCCGCGAGCATATACGAGCAATATCACTTGCTACAGTTCAAAATGCAGTTCGGGGATTTTCTTATCGTATTGCCCACTGTCAGATAGAACAGTTTGAACATTTGCTTTCTTAAATTGATGTTAAATATGATTTGAAACTATTTTACTAATTTGTGGGCCTGATGAAAAATGTTGCCAGTGACAAAAATAAAAGTTTATCGTGATTGTTCTTGAAATTTTAATTATGCAAATGTATGATATTTTTACATGGCTGTATAGAGAATAAAAAGCATTAACTGGCCATGCCATAAAAAGTATAGGTTGCTGTTTAAAAGAAAATGTCGATGACGTTATAGCTAAAACATATGACAATCGAAAACAAAATGAAAAATGCCGAATTGTGGCAAATAACTTGATAGGAAACTTTCGCTAGAAACTTTTTTTCGTAAAGTTATTATTAAAGGCTGTAGCATCGATGTTCCTTACTTTTTTATTCATCCTGTATGTAATTTTCATTTTTATTTTTCAACAAACATAAAATTGAAATGTTTCCATTGTAACACACTGCTACAGTGCTACATACTACATAGCTACATGATACTAGCTACATGCTACATAGCTACATGCTACACGGCTGCCTGCTACATAGCTACATAACTTTGCGAATGTTCTCGCTGCCCTGCCCCTCTCGCCAAGGGGTTTTGATAAAACTACACACTACAGTCTTTTGCATTACTTATTTATTGACCGTCTGAAATATTTACGGTAAATAAACTTAAATTGTTTCTTCAGGCGTTAGCTGTACGTATTTTTCAGTAGTTTCCCAAATTTTTCTAGCAAAAAGAGCATTATGTGCTTTAGGAGGCTTTGTAAATGGTTGACAACCAGAAAAGAATTTGCCACCAATTTTCTCAACTTCTTTCGCTAGAGCAAGGTGGATGGCAGTTTGTGCACCTTCTTGTGGATTCTGTAAAAAGAATGTGTATAAGAGGAAATTATTAAACGAGTTTCGAAATACATCCTGGATTAATAAATACAGTAATAAATAACTAATACATTTTTGGAACTATACTAGATAGACAAAATTTATAGTTAGGGTGTAGAGAGCTGCTTGAAAAACCGCGTCTTAGATCTCTCCCAATCAAAACCAACCAACCAATACATTATGAAATCAAGCGTCGGTTTTCCTGGTAATGTTCAACTATAATAAATAAACAGATTGTGAATTTGGCGTACTAATTGTAGACTACAGAAAAAGTAGTTACCAAATTAAACTCTGTTTACTTAAAATAACAAAATTCACAATATATATATATATATATATGTGTGTGTGTGTGTGTGTGTGTGTGTGTGTACTGTAGATTTATAAAAATATTACCGGTTAGAAAAGTATTTAGTATCCGAACTGGGTGCCGAGTAATTCATCTAAACAGACTATTCAGTATTTGGAAAGTTCCTTCAATGGTTAACCAAACTATTCGGTACTACGATAGTAACGTTAAAATTTAGCCTACCAAGTCAAGATTAGGTGATTATGTAGAGTGTAAAATTACGTTCGCACTATTCATGAATATTTTAAAATTAATCAGTAGATTTGCCCACAATATCTAAGAATTAAATTTACAGCTGATGAGTTTGACTGACTAAGGACAATTTAGAAATAGTAACCAAAGTGAAATGTGCTTAGTTAAAACTACCAGATTTATGGTGTATTAATGCTATCGACTTTTATAAATATTCCAACCAGTACACGTGTTAAATAAATATTTGGTATTCAAATAATTATAACATCGAATAATTTGCCGATTAACTGGTTCGTTGGACTATCCGAAGACCGAATAATTCAGCTAACCGGACTATTCGGAATTCGGAAAGTACGGTCAATGGTTAACTGGACTATTCAGTATTACGATACTAACGGTACCACTAATGGATATTTTCAAACTAATCATCTTGTTTGCCTACCATTTTAACTAAGCCAGATTTAATTTACAGATGATGAGTCTGAGCAACTATAAACGATTGAAAATCAGTTAGAAAGGCGAAATCAGCTCAGTTAAAATTTCCAGATTTATGGTGAATTTAAGCCTGTCGATTATTAAAAACATTCCAACCGGTTAACACGTTAGATATTTATTTTGTATTAGAATAATCATAATACCGAATAATTCGGCGATTAACTGGTTCGTTGTACTATCCGAAGACCGAATAACTCAGTTAACCGGACTATTCGGAATTTGGAAAGTACGGTCAATCGTTAACTGAACTATTCGGTATTACGATAGTAACGCTACCACTAATGAATATTTTAAAATTAATCATATTGTTTGCCCACGATGTCTAACTAAGCCAGGATTTAATTTACAGATGATGAGTTTGATTAACTATAAACGATTTAAAATCAGTTAGAAACGTGAAATCTGCTTAGTTAAAATTTCCAGATTTATGGTGAATTTAAAGGTGTCGATTTATAAAAATATTTCCGGTTAACATGTTAGATATTTGTTTTGTATTAGAATAATCATAATTCCGATTAATTTGGCGATTAAATGGTTCATTGTACTATCTGGATGCCGGATAATGCAACAGACTGGACTATTCGGAAAGTACGGTCAATGGTTAAATGGACTATTCGGTATTACGATAGTAATGTTAAAGTGTAGCAGGTCAAGATAGTTACATGACTGTGTAGAAAGTAATGTTATGTTTGTACCACTAATGAATATTTTAACAGTAATCATCTGGTTTGCACACGGTGCTTAACTAAGTCAGGATTAAATTTACAGATCATGAGTTTCATTGACTATAGATGATTTTAAAGTAGTTACTAAAGTGAAATCTGCTTAGTTTAAATTGTCAGATTTATGGTGAATTAAGGGCTGTCGATTATTAAAAATATTCCAAGCGGTTAACTTGTTAGAAATTAATCGGTAGTCGAATAATCATAATACCGAATAATTTGACGATTAACTGGTTCGTTAGAGCGTGCGGATACCGAATAACTCAGCTAACAGGATTACTCGGTAACTACTCGGTATTCGGATAGTACGTTCAATGGTTAACTGGACTATTCGGTATTACGATAGTAATATTAAAATGAACATACCATGTCAAAACATGCGCAGCTATTTGAAAAAGGAGATGGCTGTTATTCCTCGGAAAATATTGTAATTGGGAAAGATCGTTTAATATCAGCTTCACGAATACTTTAAATTAATTAATTTGGTATAACACTTACTAAAACCAGATAAGAAATATCGAAGCTACAACTCTTGTTGTTTTTTTGCAGTCCAATATATAAAAGTTGTATACTACAGTAAGTTCTAGCTTGCCTACTTTACTAAATATGTTGTCATTATTTCTGAAATAATTTCCATACGTACCTTAGAAAACCATTTTAAAACGAATTGAAGAATAAAATGCTGAAAATTGCTTATTGAATGGGATTTTGCAAAAATTGGGGTGTACACCAAGCCTGGATGTAAAGAATTTGCAGTAACACCCATTCCTCGCAATCTTCTTGCTAACTCCTGAGCGGCTATTATGTTGCATAATTTGGAATTTCCGTATATCATAAGGTCTGACCACCAAAGACTACTCTGCGATTCTTTGGGGTAGTTTAAGTTGTGTACTGTTAAATTATTGGTGAAGGCCAAACAAGAACTGACGAATATTATTCTGCTGGGTGCAGACTTTTTCAGTAAACCTGAAAAACGGAAACTGTATTCACAGCCAGTCATTTTTAATCCCAAAAATACCTATCAGTAAATGTGTTAATAGGAACGGCCCAAAATAATTAATTTGCATTCCCATACTAAGTCCATCTTCAGTGTAAACGTTTCCTACGCTACCAACGCCAGCGTTATTAACTAAAATATCCAGTCTTTCTTCAGTTTCATTGATCTCCTTCGCTAATTTTCTGACAGAACTGAAACTTGCTAAATTGAAGTATTTTGTCACAATGTTAGAATTTCCGGTTTTGTTTATAATTTCTTGTTTGGTTTTATCGCAATTATCTTTATCGGCTATTATAACTCGACATCCTCTTCCAGCTAATGCAAGAACTGTTTGGTAACCCAAACCTGTGGAGAGAATTAAAAATTAAATGTAAATTATACCGATTTTGAGATTGATTAAGAAGTGTTAAGTGTTAAAATATATTTTGTACATCGAAAAGTTTTAAATATATCCTTGAATTTGTTTAATAATAACAATATTTTTACCAGAATTTCCGCCAGTAACTAAGGCCGTTTTTCCACCCAAATAAACATCGCACGTACATCTTCCAATTGTCAATCTTGTATAAACTCGTAGTACGATAAACAGTAGTAAAAAAAATAATACTAAACCAACAAGCACACACAGCGATGTCATTGTAATGCGACACTCGTTTAACTAATTATGCGATTTTGTGGCACTCCTGTCAGATATCACAGTTATCTATTGGTGATGGACCATCGACATTATCGTAACTGGAATTTTCCTCGGTAAATACTGAAAAACGTTGATACATGAATAACATTGAAAAGAATAAAAATTCACCAGGAACTTGCCAGGTGAATGTAAAGTTAATTACATATCGACACTGCATTCATATTTTAATGTAATTATTTTAATTTTTATCGTCCTACAGTTACAATCAGAAAACCGCTTTAAATAGTCCTACTTGAAAAAACACCCACACAAGTCAATAATATTATATATTCAAATAACGAAAGGCAACATAATAATTTTAAGAATTCTTATTTTATTGTGTAGTATTCTTTAGTTGTTTAGTAGCTTACCTGAAATATTCTCACAAGCTAATAGTAATCAAAAACTCCATAAAGGCCGTTTCAAACAAGTATTTCAAACAAATTTTTAAGAATTTAAATATTAGCCACAAAGAATTTTATTAGTGATATAGTATGAATGATCGACATTTACATACAAAGTTTTGATTTTTGATTTATACTCCACGCATTTGCATGCAATATTTTTTGATAGCGTTGCTAAAGTGTAGTTTTGACATTTTTAGCAAACATGTCTACTCTTCTTAACTAATTTTATGACTAAGGTAGTACCTGGTGCAAACAATGGAATTGTCGTCCAGATATATTAACTTCTTATATTTTCACTCTAGTGATAACAAACACAAAGGAAGCAGTGGCACGTATTACCAGCAGTTTGTAAGGTTCTGAAAGGCCTTGTTTTATTTTTTTGTTAATTTAAAACCGAATCCAACTATGTCTGCTTAACACGTGCAGAAATGTTTACTAACATGTTCAAGACAACTGCATAGGAGTGGAAAGGTATGAAGTATGAAATAGAAAGTCTACAAATTGCTTGGTTTCTAATAAATACATTTAAGGATTTGCTTCTGCTGTAGTTGAGTAGTTTCATTTATTTAATAGATTAGCATAGGTATTAGCTATTAGCTTCAGTAAAGCAGCGCGCAAGAAAAGCAAATATTCAGACCCATATCTGCAAGTTAAAAATATTCAAGAGAACGCCATGTGTTATCGTTATACTAAAACAGTTACATGGTTTTCATCATTTTCTCTGCACATAGTAGGAAAAAACCAGAAAAAGTAGAGAAGTAAAACCAATAGAAAGAAAACGAATTAGACGGGCGCAGGTAAGAAGGGGAACAAAATGAGAATGAAAGAGTTGGAAACGAAATCAGAATTTGCAGACAAAACGGCAACATAAGTGAAATACAGGGTGTTTCCCACTACTTTAAAAAACTTGGTCATCTGGTTACTTAGACCATTTTAGATAAAAAATTTCAAATGAAAATTAGACAACTACAGAGGATCATCATTTAATGGCACTTATTTCTTATTAAAAATACTCAAAATTTGCTCTTGGAGTTTGAATATAAGCCTATACTCACGAATCAATGAATCATACATTCAGAACATTACAATGCCGTTGCGAATTGCATTTTACGTATCAATTGATTCCGTAATTGTCTAAAAGCAGTTTCAGAAACCCAGAGGATACAAGTCTGGAGATCGTGGAGGCCATATGGTGGGCCTTCCATGTCAAATCCATCTATCACGATTTAGTTGTGCACTCACTTGCCGTCCTTAATCAACCAGAGCACCGTCATGCTGATACCAACATGCCTTGCCGAATATTACGTGGAGCATCTTCTAATATATCATGAAGCTTATTCTTATTTAAACTATTGTGTAAAAGGTTGATTTTAAACAACTGATTGGTAAAAATACTTTCTTAAAGGCGACTTGATATTAAAGTTGTGAATTAATATGTATATTAATATCAAAACTTTGATCTCCCATAGTTTCGCAATTAATTAGAATATGATCTATGTTTAATAGACATTTTCTACTCAAGATGATCTTACTAATCAAATGGGAGTTTACATTAGTTGTTGAACACCCTGTATAATGATGGCACAACGAAGTTTTTCTAGCACAAAGATAACTACGTTTTAAACATCATGGACAAATATATTTGGTAAACGAGAAATAGTTACGGTATAAATTAATACAATTGACGACGTGCTTCTTAAATAACAACCAGAAAAGTTATTGCTACTGTTCTTTTAGTGGAATTTAGAAATCTGTAGGTGTTGGAAAATGCATTTTATGTAAAGGAATTTGTTATGAGCCAAACGAGCTGTTTGGTCGACTCGCAACAGGATAGGTGGAAAAAGACCTGCAGCTTGGCACAGAGGAGTAGGGGGAGTTTACGGAAATCGCTTATAGGAGGGAAATCTTCCTAGTTGTGTACAGGGTAGGTCAAAATTAACGGGTGCCACCTTCCAAATCACAGCAGATTATCAGTTCTCGTGGAAGGCCGAGAAGCCAGCGGCTTACGGGAATCTGACTCACCTTTATTGTGCCTCCTCCTATATATAAAGGTTGCAAAGTTCATGCACACAAAGATAAAAATACACAAAAAATAAAAGATATGATAAATTTCAAGACAAATAATTCTACTTCTTTTAAATTACTGACACATGACACAAAAAATATAAGAATTACATTGAAAAGGGTAATATTCATGGTTAATTAATACAAGATTTTGTTGGAACGTTCGAACTGAAAAAGGCTCGCCGTCAGTGGCTTGCGATATTTAATTTCTTAGGACAAATCTACGCAGCCAGTAGCGTCGGAGTTACAATTTAATACAATTTATGAATACACTTTACAGTTAACCAAAAGAAGAAACAGAAGAACAACTGGCGACTGAAGATCGCTTTACGTCGCTTTAAAAAAGAGGTTCAACACTTGAAACTTGAAAATTAATCTCGGAAAAAGTTTTCACCATACAATTACAATTTCTCCTGCCTTAGTGTTGTTCGGTAGGGAGCAGAGAGAGGCACAACTAGGGTGCTCCTAAGATCTTCGGGAAGCGGGAAAAATTCGCTGGCATCCCCCTGAAGATTGGACCAAATGAAGGTAAAGTTACAGGCTTTTTCGACGTGGAGAGAGAAAAGACGGGAACTTCAGATGTCAAGATCCCCGCCGTTGTACGGGAGGATCACTTAAAACGGCTTCGAAAACACAACTTCCACGAGTTTGATAGCTTTTATCCAACACAAGTGGAGAGAACAATTTCACTGAATTGTTTTTGCAAGAAGGTGACACTCTCCTAATATTTTTAATCCGACACAAGTCGAAGATTATTTTGCCTAACGTAAAAAACGAAAGGATAACTCAATTAGCAGAAGAGCTGCGGCACAACCCGGTATCCTAAAAAAAACACGTCAGTTCATTCCCAAAGCCTAGCGTCCAGTCTTTTTCTTAATTTATCTACGGTCCCCGGAGATGGTATCGGGTAACCGGGCCGAGCAAAGGTGGAAATTCGACTGCAGAGGAAACGCAACGCGAATATGCATTGGCAGAAATATGGTGCAGGGGTTCTAGAACCAATTCTTACACGTGCAATTTCCGAGAAACATAACACTTCTAAGGTCATACTGCTGACAAAAGGCGTCGTAAGAATTCCTTTTAAAATAGAATTTTAATTCCTATGAAGCGGAAAAACTAAACGAACGTAGCAAATTCATAGTGATGGTATATTTCAATATACATTTTCTGAATAGAGTACGAAAAGCCATTGTACAAGGCACCCCGAGAATAATATGTTTTTGGCGATACCTTGTTGTTTGCAAGACTTTGGTTGATTCGAATGCTAGATTTTTATGAAATAGTTTCGCATTTTGTGACGCCTGCTGATAATCTCTAACTAAGTAAGTAAATAATTGTTAATGATAGCCTCCCGGAACCTCAATCGAAGATGGGCGGTTCTCTGCTTATCTCGAATAAATATATTAATTAACTTTATGTTAGTTTCCTGGAAAAGAGGGCGCCAACGGCTAATAATAAAATACACTACCATTAACGCAGATGCCGATTGGTTAGCCGTACCCACAGTGTATTACCTACTTAATACGTTACTACAGAAACGATGATAGGTAACAATAAATAACAAACACAATTGCAGCAAAAATATTTAATATGAGCAAAAATAAATAAATATGCAGTATGTAAATGTAAACCCAAGTTTGCAACAATAATAAATATAATGATAAGTGTAACCTGTATCGGTACACAACTAACAGTGCAATCACTCAATAGAGCCCCAAAAATACCTGACTGAGCTACAGTAAAAATACTGCGTTTCACTACCCAAACAAGCGCTCTAAAACCGCGTCCTACACTCTATTCGCGAAAGGCCTTTCGAGGAGTACAGCATAGATAAGAAAATTCAAAAATTCGCTGTGAAACCCGAACAAAACGCAATATTACCGCTCCTGTTGACTCACGCTGTATATACAGTGAAATTCCCGTGTATGTACGCTAATACTTGTACAAACTAATATATCAATGAATTACGCTAATAAAGTAATTCGAAACACACTGTACAATTACAACATAGTTCTTATCTATCCCAAAATATAAATAAGTTCATACAAATAAACAAGATTATTTACAATGACTCCGAAATTATCAGAATTACAAATAAAGTTGCACTTCCCTTGTTAATCTGTCTGGAAATTCCTAAAACAGCTTCGAGTCCGGCACGTGTTCTCGCTGCACGGCAGGAATGACTTTGAATTCTAGTTTCTCGCAACCAGCAGATTTTTACCATAGAAGGCACCAATTCTTCGGACGAATTTCGCCGTCCCCAAGTTGTCAATCGGAACTACGATTGACACGACAAAAATCAAGAAAGGAACGAAACGTTGATATAAAGCGACAAATACTGTCGATAACGTAATCAAACTATCTACAAAGATCACGTTATAAACTATGATTTTCCCAGAAAATTGAGATGAATTCTAAGTAAAACACTTTAACGTGAAACCACATTCAAAGACACGTTCGTTTGCTGTCAGACGCAGAGAATCAATCACCGGAAATCGTGTTTAACTAACATAAATTATGCGTACTAAGTCAAATGCTCCAAGTAACCACTCCGAAGACTAGTGTGAAATGGGTTGCGGACAACCTAGGCGAAAAGACCGTTACAATTTATTTGCAAGATATTACGCTCCTACGCAGTACCTTTATTGTTTGAACAAATTGTGAACTTTTAAATTCGCCATTATTATAAGCTTTGAATTAGAAGACGAATACTTATTAAATACTATTATTAATATTAGTATATTATACTATTAACACCAGCATAAATATTGTCTATTACTATAACTGTCCACTTTTTAGCGCGCGTTCCTTTTGATATTGACTTCAACACATCGAAATCTATGTATATCAAGCTAATAAATAAAATTGTAAATAATACGATTTTATTTCCGTTGTTATTACGTTTACATCCGTTGGCGGATGTAGAAAGTCTCATAGCCTCGATGGTTTATTAAATAACGTATAAAAGTCTTGTAACAGCACGTAACCATCGGCAAACACGCAAAACCGTGCGAAAGTATACGATTAAAACAGAAGTGAGGGCCTGTTACCCGACGCATTGGAGATAAACAAGCTACACATAATATTTGATTTTGTATTATTTTCATCCTGTAGCGACAAGTTCCAAGAACTTCAGTTAAGTTTTTGGAACTTGTGGAATGCGCTACTATAACACCCAAATTTTCTCAACGGTACCAACAAACAGCTTTATATAGGATCATGTCACGTGCGCTGGGAATGCAAGGTCAAGAAGCGCACCCCAAGAATACCAAGACTCGTCCACTCTTCCACCGGCATTACTAGGGACAGGTCGACGGTATTCAAGCTGTTCATATTTCGTTATTATTATTGGTGTTACCATTGTTACATTTCTTTATCACTAAATCTTTTATTACACGCACGGTGCATATTTATTCAGTGCAACCAACGCTAAAACCTTAGGTTTTTACTACTATGCGAGTTTCTTTTTGAATAACTATGATTAAAACTTAAAATTGTTAAAAGTATGTGTAACTCATTAGAGATAATCTGTGGCAGTGAATAATAAAAAAATATGAAGCAACTTAGAGCCGCTTCTCTGAATTAAGACGACTTAAAACATTAAATTATAAAATTATCAGGTAAGCTTAGAAAAAAAAAAAATAGGAAATGGATTTCTGCCTAATTTATGATACATTAGTTAATTCATTCTAATTCTACTATTTCGTCGACTTTACCAATTCTTAATCACACTTGGACGGGGAGTGAGCTATGTTACGTTCAAAATTACTATAGAGAATTTCTAGAAGAACTTATAGCCAACCTTGTTGTGGTCCTACGTGCTGAACTAAGCAAATAGATATGGACTCTGGGCTGTCCTAGTTCATTTAGCATTCCCAAATATATAAGAACGTTATATTTGAGTCCTGAAATGTAAGGAACTAAAAGTTTGACTTGTTGTATTTATCATAGTGTATTCAAAGTCTGTTTAAACATTAATTCTTAGTCACACCACAAAAAATGTTTATTAAATCACAAATAAAATCCAGTAGGTTTTATTAAATAATATTTATTATTGTATTACTGCAGTTAAATTTTTCTGTGGAGAAACGATTCACGTATTTTTCATTACCTTCCCAGATTTTGCGATCAAAAAGGCGATCCTTCATTTCAGAAGGTTGCGAGAAAGTGCGATGGTCAAAAAATAATTGTTCTGTAGTTTCTCCAGCTTCTTCTTCTTCTTCTTTTGACTTCCCAAGACGAATGGTAGTCTGTACCTACTCCTTCCTCCACGTTATTTAATTAACACAAAGTGTAAATTTATATTAAATTGATGTACAGTTTTATAATACTCCTAGGACAGATAGCGGTGCATTAAAACTAGAGCTGGCAACCGGATTCGGATTTTCGGATATCCGGATTTTGTTATGCGAAGATCCGGATTTTGTGAACGCTAAAAATCCGGTATTCGGATTTATCCGGATTTCAGATTTTAGGTTTAGATCCGGATTTCGGATTTCTCACACAGATTCGGATTTCTCACAGAGATCCGGATTTCGGATTTCTCACGGAGATCCGGATTTCGGATTTCTCACGGAGATCCGGATTTCGGATTTCTTACAGAGATCCGGATTTCGGATTTCTTACAGAGATCCGGATTTCGGATTTTTTAAAATCAATTTGTGATTAAGGTTTCTTATGTCGATTCGGATTTCGGATTATCTATACTAATTCAGATTTCGAATATTATTTCTATGCAGATATCGGATTTTAGAATATCCGAAGAATATTTTATTTCATACTTTCTAAGGAATGCAACATCTTAACTCCGCGAATTCGTATTTTAAAATTCATATCTTTAAAATGCAGTTTTAGAATAGGTACTCAGATAGTCAGATTATATGATGGTATGAATTTGAATTTTGCATGTTGATTAGAGCTACTACTTTTTAAAAATTAAATTTTATTTTAATTTTTAAAGTTAAGTTTTTATTTAAATACGGTTTGCTGGTTACCAAAAAGAGCTTGATTTAGACACTTAAATTGTGTATCATCCAATTCAGTCTTATAACGTTATGCTACTAAAAAGACTACACTCACCAATTTTAATTTGTGGCGATAAGTGCATATACTTTAATTGCTAGTGCTGTCAAACGATTCCGAGTCTAGAATCGGAATCGCTTCTTTAGCTTTAAGCATCGGTTCTGCAGCGTCATTAAAACCGATTCTCAAGTCTAGAATCGAAATCCGATTCTAGAATCAAGAATCGAATTCCGATTCTAGAATCAAGAATCGAAATCCTATTCTAGAATTGAGAATCGAAATCCGATTTTAGAATGGAGAATTAAATTCCGATTCTAAAATCGCAGATTTATTTTCGATTCTAAGAATTGAAAATTGATTTCCTAATCTAAAATCTACGATTCATTTAGTTTTTCAAGAATCTGTTTTCTACTCTAAAATCGTCAGCAAAGATTCGTTTTCGGGTTGAAGGATCGCACAAACAAAGACATAATATTCCGGAGTACTGATAATAATCTTTCGCATCCTTCTTACTAAGGTAATCTTAAGCTTCCTATTTAAATAGGGGTTTTAAATGCACAGTTCCTCATGTGCGCAAACCGTTTCTACTTATTGTAACCACCTGTTAATACCATTTTGCTGTTTAACTATGCTTTATTATCACGGTAAGCGGTTTAATGCCCCATTGCTCAAT
>JABXWE010007206.1:0-47455 GCA_014611495.1 Limonius californicus
ATACGCGATGTAGTTTAAAGGAAAATGCTAAGAGGCAAGACAACAGGTTTACCTCAACGTTTGTCGTTTTAAGACTTAGGATAACGTATAACTCAAATTGTATATTTTAGAAATATCCGACACTTCATAATTAATTCATTATTTTTCTCATAGCCTCAAGAGCACTGGCGTGCTACAGATTAAGGTGGGCTCCGAATCACGGAAGTGCAGCGCTCATCTTCAAGTAAAGACTTGACCCGGTAAACTTCAACGATAAAGCTAGGCAACACAGTTTACACCTGAGCAAGATGGTGTGGTTGTTCTAATGCCTTTAAATGGAGCGAACCTATTTCTTAGAAATACTCCGAGTATAAAGAGGATATCCCATACACGCCATCGTCATCATCTGCGCCCTTAATTCGTTATTAATCAATATAATTGTGCACGCCGTATTGGCACATGAGCTGCTTTGAGGTTTGGATGAAGCATAATATGATGTGGTTTGTATTCACATACCATTATGATCATTAGTAAAATCTTTCAATTCTCCAATTTGCCTAATAAATTACAATAAATTTAAGGCACATTCCTCTTAATGATCGCCTGCCCAACTATATTTTTATTGGGATTAAAAGAATGTCTATTGTACTGTAGTCTAAGTGAAATTTACAACATACGAAAATATACAAATGGGGATATATATCAACTGACATTTGCATATTTAACATAATTTTTAATCCTACATTCCAAACGTCTTCTAAGCTGAAAGAAATGTATGTAAAAATGTTGATGTTATGTACACGACTACCATTATTGACTATCAGGTTGTTTATCTTACTTTTATATTATTGAAACAAAGATTTAAAGAAATACCAATGTTATATTAAATTTAAAGGTATTGTTTTAAATGTAGAGGTTTTTTTAAAATACACTGCACGCCGCATACTGTAAACACGTCAAGATTCCTGGTTTTTGATATCAATAATCGATTGATAATAATAAACGGAGAAACCATTATTCCGTAGCAACACAACGTTCTTTTCCGTTTCCGTTTCTTTCTAAGTTTTTCTACTTTCTAGCACATCATCGGGCCATCTATATCTTTACGGATATTAGCGAACCAGAGTTTCGCTGTTGCAGATTCCACTTGATCGTGTTTCCCAATCCAATTTCATTTCCTGTCTAAATTATCATTTTTGTTTGCAGCGTCTTCTATTTCAACTGTGTTCAACTATGCTGCTGCGTCTCACTAGCTTATTTTTGGCAATTTATTATCTGTTATAAACTGTTTATCATTTCTTTTAGCTAAGATGGCATCTCTGTTTTACGTCGGCCAATGCAAATGTTTAGAATAGGTCTAAGTTAGCTGCTGCCAACCAGGCTGCAGGCTGTTAAATGACGGGGGAGAAAAATCCGGTACCACTCATGCTTGACAATACAAACAAAAACCAATGTCTGCAACTAAGAAAAAATGATACGTAAAAACGGATAACATACACCGAAGTCATGATTACTATAAACGTTTTTTTTTTCGCATGTAATTGTATAGATCCGGTCAGTTCTTCGGAAAAGGGACAATAATCCCCGAATGATAACATTACCCGTGATTCCAATAAGCGGCGTGCACTGTATGTACACAGAAACATTACAAGTTATAATGATATAACTGACAGACGTAATTGTGCAGCCAATACTTTCAACAAAATCAAATTGTATTGTATTTACTCCCAATTTATTTATTTAATTATTTATAGCCAGTGTATGTGGGTGTTGAACCAGAGCAAAGGTTTTTTTGAAATAGCAAATCATTGTGATGACACGGAAAAATCGTAACTCATTACTATAAACAGCTTTTATATAAACAAGTAAAAATAAATATCATATGATAAGTAAATATAATATTATTAAGAATTAAGACAGTTTTTATTTCATTTATTTGTTTGATGCGTATTTCAACGTGCTTAACACATTGTTATAGTTTTTACGATGAGCATTTTTCAGTCTGTATTTGCACACCACAAACTGAACGCATTTCTGTCTTTGTCAGTTGCTTGCAGATTCATATTTCCGATAAAGACGTATATCGTAGTGACATCTGCGAACGAAACAACACCTGTATAACAAAAATGCTATTATTTTATCTTCAACCTCTTAATACCAATTTCCACAAACCAAAACAAACCGGGATATCTACACAACTATTTCTCAAGAAAAACAAAGGTTCCCAAAGTGTATAAAATACATTTCAGCAATAAACAACATGGTAAATAAAAACTCTTACAGGTAACTTCCCAAATAAAATATTGGCATATAATCCTCCAAAGCATTTTAAATACTGCTGGAAATAGATTTAAGTAGTGACGTTCCTACTAAACGCGTCAACCGATAGAATACGCCACAAGTACAGTGTTGGTATTGTTTCGTTCGCAGATGTCAGTACGACATACGTCTTTGTCAGAAATATGAATCTGCAAGCAACTAACTAAGACAGAAATGCGTTCAGTTTGTGGTGTACAAATAAAGCGCTAATCCAAAACTGAAAAATACTCATCGTAAGAACTATATCAAAAGCAAATAACCCCAATCAAAATTGTTGAAATTATGAACTACATATATCTACATTTATTATTTATTATTAGTTTCAATGAAGTAAGGCAAGAAATGATTAACACAAAGAAATACAATTTAATTAAATACAGGCCACTGGTATTGGCCCATCTTTTACACAAAGAACCAAACCTACTTAATCGGGAGTAAAGATAAGAAAAACAAAACTAACGCAAACATCAACATTTTTATGGGACACCTATGTAGTAGCTTTCCTCAAGGCGGGGGCGAAGCTCAGCAAAGTAATTCTGCAATAGAAAGTTAGTACAGCAAACAATTATTTTAAACATTCAACGCTAAAATTGAGCGCAGCGCAATTAACCTAGAACAAAATGTCGTCGTTTCTCATTAAAAACCGCGCATTTAATTAAGAAAATTATTCAAGACAACGACCTTTCTCATTTCAAGTGGTTTCGCACTATTACACCTGCTTGACATTGTCGTTCGACCCAATTCCAGAAGCAGGTAAACATTTCCACCATTTCCTAACGTACAACAATAATAATAACAATAAAGTCCGTTTTATTGGAAGCCATCAAAAATTATGATGGTTAAAAAATTGCGCAACCCTCGCAATACATATTTATTATGTCTAACGAACGCTTCTCAAATGAAAATTGAACTGAGGAAGTTCAAGCGTACAGCGAATTAAAATTATGTTTGGCAATAAACCGTCTATTATTTTAGCGAAATGGTGCGATGGAGCGCGTTTTATGGACCCATACTTTGAGTTAGTGACTTGGAATGATGTACGCGTGTATGTCCGATATGGAAAAGCCATAGAAGTGCAATTACCCGAAAGGCATACAATTACCTATTAAAATATTCATCCATTCATTAGAAATTATATCATTCACTTCCAATTGTCGTTTGTGCTCCAACCCGGAATTAATATCGAAAATTAATGTGCAATTACGAGATTAAGCGCTGAAAAAATGAGGGAAGAGGTTTGCGTGTTGAATTCGCCCAGTATATAATTGGAGGACGGGCCTTGTAGTGGATATTAGTTCATTTAGTAATTTGTTGTTACGTAATGTTTTGATTATACAATGTGTACTTAATCAGTGAGTAGGGCCTGTAATTATGAAGTTTTTCAACTGTCTAGACTGAATAATTCAGACATCGCTTTTGGCTTATAATTACTAAAATTTAATTGAAACGTAAAAACCCACTATGTTTGAACTTTCCCATGTTCCTAAAACTGTTGTATTTTTACATTTTCGTACATTTCATTTCATAAGTTATCAGTAAAGTGTCTCAACTCTTTACATATTTGCCTATTTGCAACGCTTTGAAAAACAGTATGACATTGTTTATGCAGGGTGTTAATGAGTTGCAGACACGAACGTCTAGGGCTTAAACTATACATGAAAACAAACATTTTTTGTTAATAAATGTATCGTCAAAAGTATTTGTTTCAGGGATAGCGCTTGTCAAAGATTCTGTAAGAAGCGCCTAAATGTAGGCAACTCAATTTACTACCTGCTATTTGTTTCCATAACGACGGAAATTAATACAGGATAAATAAAGGCCTCTTTCCCACTTTTCAAATTCAAATTAAATTTAAAATAAATTAATTAATAAAACGTTTCAAAACTAAGCAAATAAGATCTTCTAAAGTTTCAACTGGGAATTCCAAGTAAATGTTCTGTTTAGTGATGAGGCATCTTTTACGAAAGAAGGGATATTCAACAGTAGAAACAGCCACATTTGGGACGATAGAAATCCCCATGCTGTAGTTCAAAAAAGATACCAGCAAAGATTTTCAGTGAACATTTGGGCCGGGATTGTTGGCGATAGACTCATTGGACCACATCTGCTACCCCAAAGGTTAACGGGAGCAATTTATTTAAATTTCTTGCGCCATGTCCTGCCTGAACTTTTGAAAGATGTTCCACCTTAAAATGTGGCTGCAACACGATGGTGCACCTGCTCATTTTTTGTCGGAAGTGAGGGAATTTTTAAATAACACTTTTCCCAACAGATGGTAGATCGAGGAGGGCATGTGCCGTGGCCTCCACGTTCTCCTGATTTGAACCTACTTGATTTCTTTTTGTGGGGTCATGTTAAAACGTTAGTGTACTGTATGCCACTACGGAAACAAATAGTAGGTAGTAAATTGAGTTTCCTACATTTAGACGCTTCTTAAAGAATCTTTGAGAAGCTTTATCCCTGAAATGAAACACTCTTGAACATTTATTAACAGAAAATGTTTGTTTTCATGTATACTTTAAGCCCTATTAGTTTGATCCCGCAATTCACTAACACCCTGTGTACATGTGTATAATCAAAACACATACATGTACACGAATGCTTGATCAATACTATTATCACGTTGTATATGCGTAGATATAAATCAGTAGCTTTCAAACTATGGATCATGATGGTAAGTAACGAAAACTTACAAACATTTTGTCTGTTGAATAAAAACAAACAGTGCACTTAATGCTAACGGATGTTAAACAAATTTGATGAAGTATACTATGAGTAAATTTCGTTAATCTAAACGCATGTCTCAATTTTATATACCTATACTTCGATCGTCGATCACTCAATCGACATGTGACATTTGACAACCGCTTGTCAAAATTTTCGTAAGTGACGGGTATTCGGAATCGTCATTAATAAGCTTTTTCCCAATGCTGGGCATCGGCCTCTTCTCTACCACGTGTTTCTCCTCAGCGCTAAGTTAGGAACACGGAGGACCTACAGTTTAACGTCGGATCCGAACAACAGAATTGGTTTTTAGGATTAAAACACTGCAGTTGCAAGCCAGATTGAGAAATTGTGTGTGGTGGGTTATAGCACAAGATTTTTATAAATCTGCGTAGTAATGCATAGGTTTCGAACCCAAGCCAGAATCGGCGTTTTACTCAGAAAGCGAGCGCTCTACCAACTGAACTACCCTGGGCCGCCGCGATAGGCGACGCAAAGAAGCAACCGCCTCAGGGCGCCAAACAAAATTTAAATTTGTAAAAGTATTAAAATGACATAAAAGACGGCATGTAACTATATTAACTCTGTGAATGTGTCAAATAATAGAAAAAACCACAACAACCTCCCTCAACCCCGGACGTTTTGGCGCAGGGACGGTTAGGTGCAGGGACGTTTGGGCGCAGGGAGAGTTAGGCGCAAACATATATTAAAGTGGTTTATTCTATAAACAGTTTTCTGTTGTTATTAAAATTGTTGAATTATCAAATTTTATTAATAAAACCAATTTATGAAACAAATGATATTTTTTAAAAATCCTTCGCCGAAAGTTCAAAAATTTTTAACATTTTAAATATATGCAACAATATTGTTTAATCAGAAAATTACTATTTGCGTGCCTCAAAATATACAGTATGTCAATGAAAGTACTGACATTTTCGTACATATTATTTATTATTAAAATTTTGGTGAGTGTGTATGTATTTGTTTAGTGGTTTCCCTTTCATCGAGAGTAACTACAATTTGGTTATACCGAGGTTATACAATTTTTAAGGAAAAAAATTTATTAAACGTCGATACGCCTTTTCTCTTATAGTAGTCAACCCTTTGTCCAAGTCTGGTTTGTAACAATACAAATATGAAAAATTCGCATTGTTTGTTTTAATACACGTTGCTGTTGACGCCGTTACTTAATGGAATATTCAATATTAAGTGCAATCAGTTGTTTTATTAATCGAATTTATTAATGAAATTGGATAATTTAGCAATTTTATTAATAATGCAAAACTTTTTAGAGAATAAACCACTTTAATATATGTTTGCGCTTAACTTTCCCTGCGTCAAACAGGATATGCGCCAAACCGGCTGGGTCAAACCGGATATGGGCCAAACCGGCTGCGCCAACCGGCTGGGGTCAAACCGACTCGACTGCACCAAATAGTCCGCGCCAAACCGGTCGCGTTATACGTCCTAGGCCGATATTTTTAGTAGCTTAATTTAAACCATTTCTTTTTTTTTTAATAATCTTGGAGTTGCCCAAGGCAACTCCAAGATTCCCATCCCACCCAGCTTACCCCGGCTCAGCACATTTCGTGCCATTCACAGGTCTAAAATGCCCCACCCTTGAAAAACCCCATGCCCCAGACACCACAAACACCCTGGGAAAGTGCAGTGCTCAGGATTCGAACCTGAGCGACTTTGGTAGAATAACTCCGAAGCCAAGCGCTGTGGCCATTACTCTACCGCCGTCCCCTAAACCATTTCTACATCGAATGTACTATCCAAACTGAAAATATAAAAATATTTATATTGTATGTATAAATTCCATCAAATATGAAAGGACCAGAGAATGTATTTAATTTCATAGATGGGAATGATCTTACATACGTACGACTACCATCCACGAGAGGCTGTGCAACTTAGCAATGATATCCATTGCAAAATAAATGACTAAAAATGTCAATTATCGGGAAGCAGTGGCCACATTTGCAGAGAGAAAAGCTCGTAAGGTATTCTTCTGCGAGTGCTTTATCTCTTGCGAGACGTAGCAATCTTCTCTCCTATGCCTGTGTTGCGCCTTTAAAGTGACACAAACACAGACGACCTACAGCTTAACGTGGGCTCCGAACCACGGGAAGTGTAAACACTTCTATTCCACAGAAGTGTTGTTAGGCAGAATAACTCGCTGGTTTGCCATTGCCTTGTGAGGGAGAACGGTCGTTAAAAATCCGATGTTCCGGTACTGGGAATTGAACCCACGACCTTCGGCGTAGAAGTCTAATGCGCTAATCTCTATCCCACGGCCGCCTCTTCGTAGGGTATTATGAATAAATACATATGAATTGTAAATTCTTTAAATTTTGACCCGATAAAATAATTTTTAAAACACTGTACAAAGGGGCGCCGTTAGTGTGGTCTACCTCAGGAGCCAAAATAGTTCGCGACGACTGTTAGATAGTTATGATTTCGCGTGTTATTTGTGCTGTTTTTCTGAAAGCACACAAAAATAGTTTTTCTTGAAATTACAGTGTTTATTTTTAATGTAGCGTAATAGTGGGTACAGGATACAATCCAAGTACGATTGAATATTATTTTTATAACAGAACAAAGATTAATGGGATTTATAATATCCAATATAAAAACAGTTCGAAAAGTAGGCTGCCAAATTTCCATACGATGCCGTTGACTATAAACACTTCCGAGAGACCTTGAACTCGTATCGGGAGACATGAACCTTTATCAGAAAACATCGTACTTCGGAAATTATCTATAATGTTATAGAATTATTCGAATCTGCTTAGTTTGTAGTATTTTTTAAAATTAGTTATAATTTTCATATTCGTTTCGTCCGCGTTAAATTTGCGATTTTCATGGTATATGTGTCAATAAAACAGAAGGGGAGATTGTTCTAAATCTTTTTTATGTTTGTTTTTCTCAATTTAACTCTAAACAGGTTACGTCTTTATAAATTTTACTGGATATCTGTTACTTAATTTGTATCACTTCCTATTATCTCAATTTGTAGGAGATAAGATCATCGATGGCTTACACGAAAACTATAAAAATTGTATTCATTTCCCAGCTACACATATTTACAAAGTACTTAACCTACATCTCGACACAACAAATTTATTGTTTTATCAAATTTTGACAGTAACTTATGAATAATTATTTCGATTTGAATTGGAAGCTACAATCGCAGTAGCGTTTACGAAAACAATCAACTCGTTATACTATTTTCACCAGTTAAGCAATCTTGACTATTTAATCAGTTAATACTATTTTTAATAACTTGGCTAGAAATGCTCCACAACAAAGACATCGGTACGTAAAAATAATATGCACAAACACTCATATATGTGTATCATATTTAATGACATATTATTTTTTAGAAGGTGCTGCTAACTTATGAATTGTATATTTTTAGTTGTAATCTTTCTATGCTACGTTTTAGGATTCGTTAATAGGTCGCTAAGGTTCAGTTTCGTGGAAATCGATATGCTGAGTACTACAGAAGTTGCATTATGAAAAAGTAAAAATTAATTCGAAACGAACATTTAATTTCGACCCTTGCTCAGTATTTTACCCGACACGTTTGAATGCATTAATCAGAAATATTAAAACATCGTATAAAAGCAAAACAACGAGTACGTGCGTATCTATTTCTCAACTACCGAAACAACATTATTCGCTCTGAACGCGTTTACCAGCCGGACCCCATTCTGAGTATTTGGGGGGGTTCGTTTAGCGGAGGTCCTGCGGTTGCATGCAAACAAGGGGAGATCCCGACATCTTTTTATTAATTCGCCGCTTCTGGCGCCCCCCTGAGCCGCCCCTAATACGTACCTTGTTCGCACTAACTCGCTTTACCCCGCTTCATTTGGCTTTTCGAGCAACCAAGAAGTCGCAGCAATACTTTCATTTTCTTGCGAGGATAATGAGGATCGTTAGCAGCCAGGAGAAAAAGGATAATGAACACGGGATGGCAATTACGGAGGCAGCAACTTGGACTGAATTGTTAAACGTTGGATTTTATTAAAATTTTCACTTTATCATTATACGAGGTTGTTGAATTCACGAAAAATATTTGCTTTTTAAGGTTTTTTTTTTAATTAGCCAAACGTTTCTGGACTTTCCCATACAGGATCTGCGATTCAGAAACGTAAATTGTTAAACATAAGCAACACACAATATTTGTATACGATAATAGTTTTTAAATCATCCCTTTGAAAATTCCAATTTCTATTATGTTGTTTGTATACTTTATTATACTCAATATCATTGTATATAATGAAGTTTGTTGTGTTTTCCTATCAAATCATGTAGTATGGAAATTAATGCGATTTTAATGTTTAGACGTAATGGTCTTAAATTTTTAGTGATCTATAAAATGTGTTGTGTGCTGCCGACTTTTTCAATTTTACGTAAAATATACGTTCTGGGTATTACTTTTGTCAAAATTTTGAGAGTCTAGCAGGACATAATACCCATCCTTATGTGTACATCGAGATTGCATTAGTTGTTCGAATATGTTACCTTCAGGTAACTCACACTAAATATATTTAATGTCTATTTCCAGATTACAAAAAAATGGTCTTTTAAAAAATTATAAAAACCAGTTCACCAGCTTGGGACTTTCGAAGGCTAAGGTTATTTAACACATAAATTACATAGTAATCTTTTTAAAAATTCGGCACCGTTACGGCGATATGGCGCTCCAAAGTTTTTTTACATCAATTCACTAAAATATAAATATCATTTTCGCTTTCTGTCCAATTTTGATAAACTTCGTTCTTTTGGAAAGCTAACAGCCCAAGCTGCACGAAAAATGTACAGCCGTGTGTGAAAAGAGGATAAAATCATAAGAAGTGAAAACTTTGATGAAAAAATGTGGAAATATATGTATTTAAATTTTCATTTCTATTGGCAATGAAATACTAAATTTTCGAAAAAAAAATTGTAGAGACCGTTTTTCGAAATCCAGAAGTTTAAAAGCTGCACAAAAACTCACCCTAACGATTTCATTTTCAAGATATACCGTAATTTACAAACGTTTAAACAAATTTTTTCTCTTCTAGTTTTTATCCACTTTTCAGTCAGTTATAGAATTGGACTATAATCTTTCTAAAACAGTAAAGTTTATCAAAATCGAACAAGAAACAAAAAACTTATTTACATTTTCGTGAAATGGTGTAAAAAAAACTTTGGAGCGCCATATCTCCGCAACGGTGCCGAATTTGAAAACATTTACCAGTGATTTGGGTGGTAAATCACCTCAGGTATATGTACGTGGCTAAAGTTTTTCGCGCATGTTTACAATCACCTTGTATAATATAATTGTAATACTCAAGACTGGCCATATCATCTTCAATATTATGCCACATGAATTTACAGTAGTCGATTACACAGGTGCCAAAGTCGGAAACATCGTAGCAGCTTTAATTTTGAACCTACAGAGTGCAAACCAATATATATACATATATATATATATATATATATACAGGGTGTATCAGAAATAGGTACAAATATTAAATCCGATGATACATTACAATATACTGGGTCCGCCAACGATCTGAGGAAGTAATATTATGGCTACATTTCAAACAAATAAAAAAAAAATGCGTGAAAGCTGTAGCGGTTTATGGCAGCTATATTTTAAAATAGGTTTCATATATACAGCCACACATGTGTGGCTTAACAATTAATACTTTTTTTAAATGGAACACCCTATATATTATTGCATTTTCTTATTCCCCTCACTTTTCTGACAATAAAATGTACAAAGTACCCTATGTATAATTTGAGTACTTTTCGAGTTATTTAATTTTTTTCCAAAATTGTGACAAATCCAGAGATACCTACTTGAAAACGTTATTATCTCGATGAAGGAATGCAGAAGACAATGAAAATTAAGTATACTGATTTGCCATGAGGCCCTAAATCTAATGCGTCTTACCAAATTAATTTATATTATATAGGGTGTTCAAAATAATTTGCCAAATACAAGCACCTTCAATGTTTTTTTAAATAGAACACCCGGTATATTTTGACTTTATCCAATCTATTACTGGTTTAAATATTTCTACCTATTTCTGATACATCTTATATATAAATTGCTATGTATTATTTATAAAAATAAATACATAAATAAATAAATTTTTCTTTACCTCGGCTAGCTCAAAATTAAATTATATACGTTGGTTACGCCAATAATACAAATTAAAATAAAAGGATTTATCCAACAAATAACTTAAATTTTCAAACTATTCTATCATATAGCATTATAATAATTATCTCAGGGTTAAAACTCGTGACCTCGCCAAAGATAGTCATTTAAATACATTGATAAGTACAACTGAAATAAAGACATCTGAAATTTAAAATTTTTTCGCAAAGTGTACCTCCAAATTTCCTAGAAATGTATTGACAGCAAATTCCCGCTTTATCCTGCAATACAGCGTCACTTCTGTTCCCGTCTGGCTGCATCCATGACCTCGATCGTTGATAAAGAACTTATAACTTTTGTGAAGTGTTTTGAATTTTCCAGATTATATTTTAATCTTTTATTATAATCTCATAACTTATTACAGATAAGTTGACTTTTCCTTATAATGAAGTAATGAATTCACTTTTAATTTTATATTCTTTAACTTTTCAGGAACGTTGGAATAAATAACACAATTTGAACTTCCAATTCAAGGATAGTTTTATTCTTTTATCAATTAAACACTTTATATCCTTTAATTTTGAAATTATATAAACATCTTTGAAATAAATTTAACCTCACTAATAATATTCATGTAAACAAGTTGTAACCACACCCACATTTATCAAATTTCAACCTTAATGATTTAACATTTTAAATTTTTGGAGTACATGAAAATACGTGCATCTTCTTTGAGTGCTAATAACTGACTCCTATCAACAAAATAGTATCCCTTTACATATACGTAAGGCATTACGAAGCCAACAATCACATCATATCAGGGTTATGTAGTAAAATTAACATAGTTTAAGTATCTTCTCCTTAGGGTGCTTTGTCTCTTACGAGACGTAGCGATCTTCTCTCCTATGCCTGTGTTGCGCGTTTAGAGTGCCACAGACATAGAGGACCTACAGCTTAACGTGGGCTCCGAACCACGGGAAGTGTTAACACTTCTACTCCAGAGAATATTTACTAGGCAGCATACCTCGCTGGTTTGCCATTGCCTTGCGAGGGAGAACGGCCGTTAAAAATCCGATGTTCCCGTACTGGGAATTGAACCCAGGACCCTCAGCGTAGAAGTCTAACGCGCTAACGTCTAGCCTACAGCCGCCTCAGTTTAAGTATAGTTTAGGATAATAATATAAATATAGGGTAAATAACACAGCAATAAATATATATATACAACTTAAATTAGTACTCCCTGTTATACCACGTATCCAAATTTGCAAACAAATTAATGTAAAAAATACGATAGTATAATTATTATTTTTTTGGACAAACTGTATTTGAGTATTGACTGTAGCGTAGACACAACCTCCCTCCTCACGCTTCCCAACGATGCACTAGACATCTGTTTTACATACCTACTAAGTATTGTGTGGGTAATTTACAATCATTTAAGGTAATTTTGGAAGGTCGTTTCCTTGCTTGATTCGCATTAATTTACTAAGGGTTTAATTTTTTTCGTGTATGTATGGCCGTAGTGGAGTCTGAGAGTTTTCAGATCGCGTTAGCTCCTCTGACTTGACCTAACGACTGCCACCATAATGGTAGCCGAGACCGACGGCTTTGACGCGCTCTCCGAAGCATGGCCAGTCGCTGTTGTACCACAAAATGAGCCACCCATTCTAATATTGACCCGAGAATGTGGTGATTAACTTTGGTGACCGGCATCAACAGCGTTTGGCTATGCGACCGACATATTTTACGATATGCTACTTGATTATAGAGTATGAGAAGCATATTAATGTGTAAAGAGTACACAGAAACATAACATCATTATACACGTATGGTAGTAGTAAGCAGCTCTTTTATATACAAGATCACCGGAGAATTACTGTTAGTTTATATAAGTCTACAACAACCATACCAAATTCCATATACTGACAATCAAGTAACTCAACATATTTCGACACTTGTACCATCGAATTAAGGTTTAATTTTTTTCCTAAATATAACGTCACGTACCCATACTCTATTCGAATCTTAAAACTATGAATGACATAGGTAAACATGTTAAACTATATACAGAGTGTCCCAGATGCAGTAGGCTGCCATGGGCATCTTTCTTTTTATTAGATTATTCAACGATGTATTACATACCACATACAATTATTAAGCATTTAATTTTTTTTATCATAAAATTTGTAGTGTTTCCAGTACGACCAATCGTTGTAAGCGTCAAATACAATACCGTAAATAATGCTAATTCAAAAATATATTTGCAAACGTTCGTTATTTCCTGGATCACGTTGTACTCCCTTAAGCGACCCGGACTTTAAAAAATATATCTTCAGGTTTGTGTTCATACAAATATGCGATTCAATGGCTAAGATTAGATCGCTTTCTACCAGCATTCTCTTCTAATTTGAATTTAAAATCTTGAAGATCTCGTTCCGGCGTTTAATTAGGAAACGACTTTAATATTACAATTAACTCGCCCTTGCTCCAACTGCCCTTTTCCATCTTGAGAGTACCTACAAGCTGGCTTTACAAGTACATATCTATTAAGCCCGGAATGGCAGTTTGGTAATGGTTCTGGTATTAAAACTCTATTGCGCACTATTTAGAATGGGGAGAGCAGCAAAAGGGCGTCCTGTGCAAGGCGGTCATTACAGGATGCACGGCTGGAATGAGTTGCCTACTATGCGACGTGGGGTTTAATAAAACTTGCGCCATTCATGGTGTGCAGCGTACAGGGTTCGTGTTTATGATGGAAAATTACTGTTTTCCCCGGTGTTAATAATGTTGTTGATTTATAGGTTGTTTGCTTTTGACGCGTAAATATTGGCGGTGAAGGGTTGCAGAGTTTGGGCGACGAGAATTATTGGTGGCCCGGCACGTCTTTGATCTAAGTTGATTTAAGCCCCAAGTTTGAGTTTGAAATTAATGTACATGAAATAGGTGTGTAACTGTACAACATTAGGTTACATAAATAATGAAATAATAATCATGAAATTATTTTTTATTATTTAAACATTCATGGAGGTTCTATGTCTGAGGTACAGAGGATGTTTCAAATCCATCACCATATTGCAATCATTTTTATTATACTGATAGCTAGAGGGTTGGAAACTTGATGGAAAGATGGAAAATTTTGGAAACAATGAAAACAATCGATAGAGAAGATTCATAAATTGAATTATTATAATTTTTTACGGGCGAAATCGTATATTTTTGTAAACTCCACAAGTTTCCTTACATGTATTCTATATTGCGTCCATTACGTCAAATATCAACGAGAACAGGAGAACACTATTTGTTCCTTTGATAATAATAATGGTGAGGCTCTACACTCATGAAGGAGTTCGTAGAAAAAGGAAAATTTGATTATTTAATTTTTTATACACAAAATATACAGAATGTTGTAATTTAAATCAAGAAACATATGAACTCCTACAGACACAAGACTGCTAATCTCATCAAAACAAATTTTATGCATACAGGGTGATTCATGGGAGAATACGAGCCCAACATTCCAAAACTAGGCAACCCAAAATACATATCACAATAAACTGCGATATCTACATTTTTATTAACGGTATTATAAATCAGAAATGCCTGTTTGGTATTTTGTTGTACTCAAGCTTTTAAGCAAATTGCAAAGCATATCAAACAGGCTAGTTCATAATACCGCCAATGCAAATTTAGATATCGCAGTTGCTTGTGATGTGTATTTTGGGTTGCCTATAGTTCGAAGACTCATGGTGTGAATAATCTCGGTGTGTTTTCGTGTCTTCGTATATACTGAAAGCATCAATTCTATCCAATTACTTTGACCACAATAGTGTTGTTCAACTCTTTTAAGATGAACGTGGTTACAAAGAGATACCAGATATAACGAGATTTTATGATTGCATTGTGTAATATTGCATTTGCTGCTTATTGCGATCTCTCTTCCCGGAAACAACGAGAAAAAATTATCCCCTCATCAAGAGAACAAACAAGAACTTATTTTCTAAACTCTACGTAAATTTTTTAAATATCACTACATTCAAAATATAATTTACGAGAACAAAATAACATTTCCACGCCAAACAAGCTATAGTCCGTCATTTTCCAAAACGTAGTGTTATTCTCGTTGGACAGTTACAAAGCAGAGGGTAGAAACGAGGGGCGCGTACCTATTAGAAGTAACGAGGGATTTACTTCAAATTTGTTACGTTGTATCGCACTAATTTGCCAAATACCTTTTAGCCCTAGATATCTGCCTAGAAACCGAATATCCGTTACCCCACCGATTCTATTATCCCAAAGA
The DNA here is from genome assembly GCA_014611495.1 of Limonius californicus. Lineage (NCBI taxonomy): Eukaryota > Metazoa > Arthropoda > Insecta > Coleoptera > Elateridae > Limonius > Limonius californicus. The sequence continues at coordinate 15,483 of JABXWE010007206.1, forward strand.
GCAGATGCCAAGATTCCCAAAATTAGTATCAGTGCTGAACTTATCCCGCAAATTAATTGCGATTGCAGGAAAACAACAACTGGCGAAATATTTCTGCTTTCTGCAGGCGTATTAGAGATGCTCGGGCATCAAATGGCAGTTTTTAAATCTAAACGGGTTCTTTAAAAGAAATGAGAATTCAGAAGAGAGTGCTGAGATTTTAAATAAGTAATTAAGTTTACTAATCCGCTGTGAATGGAAGCGACCCCGATTTTAATCCTCGCCTCTATTTAAATTAAATTACTTAACTAAAAGCTTTAAGGAGAAGCTATTGCTAAAATATACAAAAATAATGGAAAGCAAATATTTACTAGAATTTCTCAAGACGGTTTTAAGTAGCAGACGTAATTGACAACAAAATCAGCGTTGGGGTTTCTATTAATTTTCGCAATTTCCAACTTGATTTATGTTCACTATGTAGGACGGCAGATCAAAGCAGATATTAAGGATACTTTGATGTGTTATTACTTTAAAAGATAATAAAACTGTAATAATTAAAATAAATTGTGTTTTGTAATACTCTATGACGCAGATGGTGAAAATTTATGTATAAGTTCTCAAACTTACAGGATATTGGAATTTAACCATTTTAATTTAAAATAATAATTCCATATACATTTTGTTGCGTTTAAATTTGAATATACAAGGTGATTCCTAACTATGATAATTTAAGTTGAAATGTCTGATGTTTTATTAAGTTACCCGGCAAATGTTCCATTAGTGACATTAAATTCACAAACTTAATAGTGAAGCACCTTTGATAATCTAAATCAAGAGTTTAAAATGTCTAATGTCTGGAATTTTATCTAATTTATTTATTTATTACAAAAAAAAAAGCTTTAGTTCAGCTGTATATGAACTACTGCCCATTTTGAACATTTATTTTCTTCTTCTTACTCGTTATTTAGGGGAAGATTGCTACTACATAGTTTACAATTGTCAAAGATGTTCGTTGACAACCGGGACCGATAGCTTAGCGTTAACTACGAACTACAGCAGGTTGGATATAGTGTTTTGCAGATAGAAACTATTTTACATCGTTTTGTTCAAGGTAGCTGAGCATTTATGATAACGATAGTAAATAGAACGTTGACTTCAAGAAACAAAAAACTAGTAAAAAATTGCGTTATACAATGGAATAGATAAACAAGAATCAAAAATATCAAAAACCTTTAAATAAACGTTGACATTTCCTAGAATTTAAGCCCAGTTATTTAAAACCGTGTTAACCAAACGAAAATTAATACAACTGCAAATTGATTTTCACACAAATCACCAAAAAACACTAAAACATTTAAACAGAATAACCAGAGTAATACTTTTTTTTTAAGGAATCGTGGAGTTGCCATAGCAACTCCGCGATTCTCATCCCACCCCGCTTACCTCGGATCCGCGCACGTAGCGCTATGCACCAGTCTAACATGCCCCACCCTTGTAAAACCCCCCCAACTATGCTACCGAGTCACTCCCGCTGCTCCAGAATTAATTAAAATTCGGGCCACAACGGGAGTCGAACTCGGGTCAACCGGTTGCGAAGCGGACTCTCGCCCACTGCGCCACCCGGTCGCCCAGAGTAATACTAAAATACGTATTACATTTATGAAATGTTTTTCCAGATTGCCAACTAAACAACTCTTGCTTTAGTAGCCGAAAAGAAAGGGCATAGTAAAAAATACTAGGGAATAATCTATTAGAAAACTCGACGTAAAGGCATAAATAATCTAATAATTTTAATAATAAATGAAACAAAAATCTTTTCGCAAATCATTTTTTTCTTCAAGGATCTGCAACCCGCGGATCTCTAGGGCCATTCGTACGGCCCACGTAGTTTCGTCAAAAAACTCTTCTTCGTACATAATGTTTCGTAAAAAAAACCTTATCTTCCCGTTGTGTTCCAGTTCACCACTTATTTTTTGTTTTTACTCGTGCTTTTATTGTTATTATTCACTCTTAAGTCGGAAGGCGGACACATAAAACAACCATCACTATGTAGGAAGCATATTAACTGGCATGGCCAAAAATTGATAATTTTGCAGGGGTTTGGTTCGAGGTCAGTTGCCGGCTATTATATTTTGATTAGTTGAGGAAACCAATAGTAAGGTATTAAAACGTAACTAGAAGGTATTGGTTTCACTAATCGCAAAACTGATTCTTGAATAGTGAATCTGTGATGTAGCATACTAGAACCTACCACAACCCCAACAGCTCAATGGTACTCACTGGAAGATTAATGACTGTAACCATGCCAGATGGCACACTAAATAATGAATACAAAGCGGAAGTCCCACCGACCCAGCTCCAATGCCCTTCCCGTCGCATGCATTGAAAAATATACCCAACTTAAGGTTTAAGTTAGCATCATTGGTTTCATATCCAAGCTTAACAAAAAAAAACCTATTCTTAGAGATGTCGCATGACGTCGCCCCCCCATCTACTCACCACCACTTCCTGGTTACTCAAGTGGCCCGATCGCTCGAAAAGGTTGCCGACCCCTGCTTTTCATGATGATAAGAGTCTTTTTTTTTGACGTTTTTATTTCATTACTAATTATTATGTATATAAACAATAAAACTTTGATGTGTTGAAGTTTGCTAACCAAACAGAAAAGGACCTATATTTAACTACGTTTTTTACACTCGTTATAAATCTCCCTGTGTAATAAAGATAACCTTTTGAAAAGGTGATGTCAGGTGTCAAATTGGAATAAATATTTCGGATGTATGAAGAACGTTAAGACAAAACTTTCCTTTTTTAGTGTTCACTGTTGATCGCGTCATCTAAAATACCCTTTTTTTTCTACGTATGGCACAGTACAAACAACACAATTTAGTCTAGGTCTAGGGCAATCTACTAATGTGTTATTAGAATACGCCTCACAGACACAAAATTCTAAATGTCGTGGCTTCTCATATCTACAATACTATGAGTCCCCCAAAAAAAGTAAGAAGTATGTCTACCACTGAATTCGAAGAATCTAAAAAAGAAGATAATATAATTATAACTATAGAACTTCTTAATAGTTCGTAGTAATAGTCTGAAAAGTACAGTGTGATTGTAATTGATTGAGGCTACTTTGAATTTACCGCCACAAGAAATTATTGTCATGTTGGTAGCAAATACAGTAAACTCTTTTTAATTAAAACAATTAATACACAATAAATTTAGAATTTCGTCTTAACAATAAGTGAAAATATTCAAATTTAATTTCACAATATTTAAAACGATGAGGAACAGCAGAAATCATAAATACGGCGACCATGAAATACGTATTTATAAAAAGCCCCGCCTCTATATTGATATAGCCACAACCAACATGTGAAATACACTAAAATTTGTGGCGGTAAATTCAAACTGTCCTCAATCATTTACAATCACACCGTACATATTTCTATCACCAAAGTATAACTTTGTTTAATATTCCATATTCAACACTTAAATGTGTATTATCCATAACATAAAAAGTTAAGAAGTTACTGTCCTAGACATTTGTTATTTGGATTGCATAAGATGTCAGGCGACTTCAGTCATTACCCTTATTTATGCTAATATTAATCCTAAACACGTAAATCTAGGCAGTCAACGAATATTTGTTACAGAAATGCAATTGTATTAGTGTCTATACAAATCTAATCCTATATAGTGCGTTTCATTTATAATTAGTTGTTTGTGTAATATTTTGTATTGAAATCTACCACCATAATATCGTTCTTCATTTCAGTTTAAAATTAAAAAAATCATTAAAATACACAGTGTATGCAAAAAAATACATATACATTGTAACTCACCTCAAAGGCAACGCCTAATGCTGCTTTTTCTTGACGAAGCTGCTCAGTTTTACTTTTGTAGACAAGCATTGATCGGACAGTCTCTTCCATCCTGCAACAAAACATTACCCTTTCAGAAGCTGAATGTCAGATTAGCGATAATGAAAACTTTTACAAATTCTTCGTAGTCCTTAATATATTTTAGTTGAAAAACATTGCGAAATGAAAATCAGGAAAACAGTCTATTTCAAAATTTCCATGTAGTTATCTAAATTTTTCAAGAAAATAGTTCTACACGATTTAAAAATAAGGCTTTCTTGAATGTCGCAAAATAAATATTACAATTATTTCCTGCGTGCCTGTGTCATAATTTCGTCACAACCACAAATGGAATAAAAAAAACTACATCATTAGACAACAAGTCAGGCACGTGGTCTGGAATTCTGAAGATGAACGGAAGGCAAGGGCGTAAGTGGCACCGCCTCATTACCCCTCACAGAGAGTAAGTCAAGAGGCACAGATGGAAGTGCGGGTTCTCCAGATGCCCCCTGTCAGCCACTTTCTTCTGATGCCACTTCATGTCAGCTACCTTCTTAAGAACGTTTCGTGAAGCCCTTTTTTAAATTTAGCCATCCATAAAAATTTACTTTCTCCATCCTCCTATTTATAGAAAAAGCCTGATATTTCTAAAGAAAGTCGCTGGATATCGTAGGATTACCAGATCCTTGAAATCTAAACTTATTTGTTGGTATACGTTACTTGAATTATTTTCTAATATCAATGGCAAGCAAGGATTGCATTCTTAAAACTATAATCTAACAACCAGATATGAATATTTGAGCCAAGTATCGAATGTATGTCTTAAGCAACATTTAGGTTACAAAAACAAACATAAATAAGCAAACAACAGCCACAAAAGTATGTCCCAAACTGGATTTAAATAATAAACTCTTTATTTTTTCTTTTCAAGAAATACAATATTAATTTAAAAAATAGGATGGTTAACGGATTTTTATATTTGCCGAAGTAGCACTCCTATGCAGGATATGGAGTTATATCAGTAAAATTCCCAAAGGGTAAATGGCTTTAGCCAAAAAACAATACACACTAACCTCACTTTCCTTTAACATATAAACTATATCAAAATATTCGTTCATCCGAAACCGTTATTTTAACCATTGTTACATTATTTTCAATTTTACTTTTACGCAAACACAGTCGAAAACAACATTACCCTTAGCTGCTTTATATGTATGCACGCGATCATATGCACTGTTGCCAGATACAACAAATTATCATGTAATCAAAACATTTTAGAAGGACTTTACAATTTACGTTTCAAAATTAAATCTTTATGATAGACATACTATAAATTGAAAAAGCTGTTACATATTAATTATAATTTGATGGACGATCTTATTTACGGGCAGTCAACTCAAATACAAGTAACAACCTTGCTTGAGATGCTTGTATCTACTATGAAGGCGTAATCAAGTTCATTTTAAGTTTCAACGCTTCAATGGGGCGTTTCTTTTTCAGTTTAGCAGTGAAAGTTAAACCTGTTACTGCTAGAAATTAATACACTTTGTTAAATAAATTATTATTTTAAAAATAATGCCACGCTACCAGATCTTTAGAATGCCTTTTTCTGGAAAGAACGTTATCATTACATAAAATAAAATGGTTAATTTTTGTTTAATTTGCCATTAAACACATGACAAAATTAATAACAATAACATATTTATAAATAGAAGTTCAAAATATCAATGCTTCAACATTCATATTCAAATATAAGCCATACGTCTCAAGGGCAATTGTCTTCTGAATATAAGAGATATATCAATAACATACGTTTGCAACTATTTAGTAATTGCAATACTTGGTACTAAGTTTTGACGTTCATCCCATATCTGTTCTGTGGTTTCAGATGCCAGATATACAACTTAGATATTGAAAGTGCTGCAATGATGCAAATGTAAGAGGTAAAGGGGTCCCTGAAAAATAAATACCAACAACTTCCGCTTTGTTAACAATTTTATTATGATACTTTAATCGTCGCTAAATACTGATTTGTGCAATTTTTAGGCTTAAAAACTATCTGTAGAATTATTCGTACTTGCAAATAAAAAACTACAGCTGGCCGGATTGAATCTTGCTGGTGGAAGATGCACGGCGCGAAAATGAGTGGGCAGTAGAAGGAACAGAGATGAATACAATGTATATGAGCATGGTAGAAGTAGCTTCTACTTCTGCTAGCTAGCTAGCTACTTCTACCATGGTATATGAGCAGTTAGCATTCGGTACACTCAGTAAAAGAAACGCGCGTACGCTTCCCTGCTTTAATTTTAGATTGAAACTCCATTACACGCACTTTTCACTGGAGTGTACAGCGATGTTGACTGCTACAAACACACGATGAAATGAACTCCACACCTCCCCCACCAATTTTGTGGTAGTGGTGGTAATGCGCAATGTTCACGCACAAGCAAGGTTAAAACCGGCAAGCTGTACAGGTTTATGACGATCTCTACTACCTTAAAAATGTATTACGATAGAACGCAGCAAAAAATATTTATTAATAAAGGGATATTTTGGAATAGCTATTACAAAATAAACAACTTTAATCCTTGTATTTCTAAAACATAGGGTTAAGAATTTGTTATAAATAAATAAAAACATTAACCTGAGACGGGAATCTATTGTTCTATGTACGTGTGATCAAAAAGCTTTCAAATTTGGAAAGGCTGTGAACATTTTCTGCACGTCTGATATTGAACTATAAACAAATGCCAATTTAAGCAACTGTCAAATTAAAATAATTTTTTCATCTGTCAAAATCTGTTTAATTTGGTTTTTGTAATTTGTTTGTTGTTGGTTTACTTTGTAAAATGTGTTTTATTACGACGAGATACTCTTTGAGGTTAAGTTCACTCTACTTGTGTTTACATTCTAAGAAATAATCACAAAGTACAGCCGGTACGTAACATGCCAGCTACGACAGGTCTTGCAGCACTCACAGCCAACCCTATTTTGAAACTATTTTGATCGCCCGTTACTTTGTACGTTTATTGTTTTTGAATTTGTTTGCTCGAAAGAGATGACGGAGATAATTTTTTCCGAAGTGAAGTGCTCAGGATTCGAACCTGGGCGACTTTGGTAGAATAACTCCGAAATTGAGCGCCTCAGCCACTACTCTACTGCAGTCCCCTACAAGCAATAGATTAATTTTAATGTCTCCCTTCAAGGATTTTTTCAAGCTCCCTTAAAATTTGCAATTAAAACGCCACGAAAAAATACTTAAAATTTAATGTTCTATACACTAACACCATGATTCTTAATCACACAGTGTACCTTTCAGAACACCACCCCGTATTTTTGGAAGCGTAGCAATACTGTTTTCCTAATTAGGTCAGAAGTATACTTTATGATCCGTTATGAGAAATTCTCTTTGACCTAAATTGACTTCCCTTTCGGTGTTGGTTATTGGACAATTATGACAAAAGCAGTGGAGTATCCAGAACCGACGTTTGAATCTAAATTCGGAGTGGTTGAGTATTCGTGCATTGGCTTTGATTGTCGAAGCGTAATCGTGCTCAGAAGGGAACTAATGCCAATGACGAAAAAGCCAGGGGGGACGTTATTGGGCGATAAAGCGCCGAGCCTCGTAAAGATCTTAGTTTACGGTCCTTATAAGAACTAATAAGTTGGCGACCACTGCAATAAAGAAAGAAAGACTCCTGGACGACCTAATGCGATTATGACGTTTAGTGTTATGTCAGGAGCGATAGTGAAAATGATCAAAGGAAGCGAGGAAAATTAGGAAAAGGAGAAGCTTGAGAGATGCGGATTATTGGCCGTTTTGAAAGCAGAAAACACACAACCCCTGCCTCGAGATTTATTCCGAATAGAAAAACGCCCAACTCACGATCTCTTTCAACATGGACAAGTTTTTTCCAAGATGAGTTTTCCCCAAATATAATAACCTGCTGTGAAAGTTAATGGAACCCATAAACTTGAACACAGTGTGAATTTGTAGATCGCGTAACATATGCCCTTAATGCGGCGCAAAATGATTGAAGGGAACCGAACAACCGAATGCTGTCCCTACAGTATCAGATTACCTACCCCAATAGAGCTTTGAAAAACTGATGTTTGTACAGGAAATCGAACGAGTTTGGTAACGTTTATTTCGCATGGGGGCGTAATTACACACCATCTGGTTTGGTTTACTAGCCAGAGAAAATTTAAGCGAGTTGCAATTTTCCATCTCTTGAATCACCATTTAAACCATAAACAGCGAAAAAAGAAATAGAAGAGATGATATAAAGAAAAAAATGCACAAACATGTGGAGAGTGTCAGATATCGTAATAGCTGAAGGTGTTTTACAAGATTAAAAGGAACAGAGGAAATCTAGAACCATTAGAAACACAGACACCAGAAATATAGAGCGCTAGAAAATTAGTGCGAAAGAAAGAGTCCCATTGAAATAAGAATATAATGAAAGAGATCCTGAAAAGAATTTAGCAAAAGGAGATAGAAAAGAGAAGCATCAGACTGAAGCAGAAGCAATAAGCAGACACATCAGGAGAGGGCTAGAGAAAATTAAAAGCAGAGATTAGTAGAGAACGAAAGATGGCAGAGCAAGGATATATAGAGTGGAAGGAAATTTGGTGGAGGTATAAGAACAAAAAAAAAACAGAAAAAAGCGGATTCTAAGAAAAGTCAGACAAGAAGAAGACAATGCAACGGAAATTCAGAATAAGTGAACGAACAAGGGCATTGAATCATTTACTAAAAAGAAATGTACTTGGAGAAGAAAAAATATAGGAAAAATAGCTGGAAGAAGAGAAAAGAAATGGAAGGGACAAAAAGAAAATGAAAAACAGATATTAAAGTTAGGACAAGAATGAAGTAGGGATGAAACAAAATATGCCAAGAAACCGACAATAGTGAGGAATAAAAGAAAAAAAACACATATATAAAATGAAGAAAACACTTAGTTGTACTATTCCCGACCTGAAAACAATCTCCGATTTACAACACTATAATTGACTAAAGATTTATGATTCTACAAAAACCATCTTAATAACTATAAATTATAGCCTATTGTCTAAACGACTACTTGAGTAACATATCGAATTTCAGCTTTTAGATTAAAAAATCATAGACCATGGACGTACCCGCTAACAAAAAAAGGTGTAACCAAGTGCAGTTGAAGTGTATGCGAAACGGTCTTATAAAGATATATACAGATACAAAAGACGAAACAAGAACCTGAGAATAATGTGGGATTAAAGTCGAAAATATCGAATAATCACAGCCTAATAAACTTTTGATCTACCTTCCGACTCAGAAAATTAGATTATCACAAACAACTTGTCTAATTTCAGCTTTCCTTTAAATTTTATTGTTTGCTTAAATTTTTAGAACACCTTTACTGTTGAATTTCGTTAAAATTTGGTAAGAGTAAGGTAAATTTTTGAGTAACGAAGCACCTAATTTAGAAATTTTAAAAGTTGGCTGGCTTTCAGATTCTTAGTCTGGCTTTATAAATAAATAACAAATAATTTTGTATGTCGCTCACCATCTTCATCGCAATTCATAAGTAAAAAATCTTCAAAATTGTTAAGCTTAAAAAACTATCAATACTTTTTTGGGCAACATGTTTTATTCACATTCTATTTCTGATGCTTCATTATCATCATCATCAAGAGCCTTTTCGTCCTACTCCTGGGCACCGGCCCATTTCTGCCACGTGTTTCTCCTTAGCGCTAAGGTAGAAACACGGGAACCTACAGTTTAACGTCGATCGACAAAATTCCAGAGGTTTTTTAGCATTAAAAATCCCACTGTTGCTAAAAAGATTGGGAAATGATGTTTGGTGTGTTGCAGCACAAGATTTTTATATGATAATGCTAGGGAATCGAACTCAAGCCATAATCGACGGTTTGTCTAGATCGCGATCGCTTTGTCAGACGGACTACCACCACATAACTGTGATGCTTATGGTCTATTAACTAATTTAAACTTTTGTTATTATATACGGCACCAACCATAAAATCAGGTTAAAAAAATAAGACATGTTCCTCTGCTTCAGTAAATAATCTATCTACAAAATATATTACGAAAACGGTCTAACATCAAATTAGAGCTCCAATTTATTTTGGTTTGCAATGCAATTTATAGTAGGCCTAATAAAGTTGCTTTGAATTTACTATTTGATGATTGACTAGGTTCAGCGTAGTATAGTATCTAGATTATTGATCTGATTAGATCCAATATATTCTTGTCTACTTGGCAGTTTACCGGAAGGTTCGAATCCCAACGCTGCCACCAGTTCTTGTGTACCGATTTTTCCTGTCGGTACTTGGGGTTGTAGTTTTGTTATGGACGCCACTTTCGGTGTCCTGGTGTTTATCGTATAAGTAATACACTACATATCTTTAAAATAGCTTTATTTAACAAAGTAGAAACGATGTTCCACAAACAGCGGTCGGAGAACAAGTGTCCACATGTGCCCTTTTAAAATCCAAAACCACCGCGATTTACATGTCGGTAGGGATTAGTGACCATGTGGACAGTCCTAAACACATTAACCTTAAAAACCCATAAATAAGACACGGAGCACCGGCGCTTTGTTTGAAGCGTCCCGTAGGATACAAAACGGCACATCTGCGGGCCGCCATTAATCAACACAAATATTTAACAGATGCACATGTCCAAATTAGTTGGACACAACAATATGAATTAATTATAGGGATTAAGTTCTTTCTCAGGTGGGGCTCTAGTACGTGTATCTAGATCATATTTTAATGAATTTTGTTATTATGTATTAGATTAATTGGTGTCGATTTATTTTACAACTTTATTTGTGAATTTTTGAACATTCGCCAAATAACAATTTCTAATTAAATATTAAAAGCTAGCCTATATTAAAAAAATGTGGCGGTATTAATCAGAATCTAAAACTGGAATAACTAAAATTAGCTGATTGATGTTAGAGGGCTCTATAACGCAGGTTCAAAATCTGAAACTATCTTTAGTGAGAACCGTTATGAAAAAAGTCTACTAACTATCAAAGTTCAAATTGTTCTTGATAATGACATGTACCATAGCAAAATACGTAAAAAGCAACACAAAGCAGCATATAAAACGTGTTAAAATTGTTTATATTGTTTTGAATAATTAATTAATATTAATTTCAACGAGTTAAGAAACAATTAATAAAATTACGCTCGCTTCCGTTTCTAGGTTTGTTAAAAAGCTGATTGTCTGGAAGACAATTTAATAAATAGATCTATTTTACTTCTTCTTCCTCTCTAGAATATCTAGATTTTATGAAAATAGGGCATATCAGTGGTCCCATAATACACACCCACTAACAGATGGGTTCCTTTCAATATTCGTCGTCATTTGGGAACTTAATCGGCTTAGGTCTGTTAGCTGAGGCCTCTGACACTGAGTGTTCTATTCACTCTGAAGATGCAAGCTGCAATGTCTTGCGAAACGTTAGTTTGTATGGGTTCACAAACAGTTAACAGGCATAAGCCGATTAAGTATTATTGTCTTGGCAAACAAAATACATTAAGATCAAATTCTTGTCCGCCCCAATGTTTAAATAATCTAAGCACACGGCCCTGTTTAGGCAGGCAGGGCCTACGAAGAAATATGGCTCAAACTTCTAGAGCAAATGCTTGTAAAGGCAGACAAGCTACAGGTCGGGCCTTACCTAATAATGCTGGGCGTAGTTCCCAAATGACGACGCGGTCTAAGCCGAAAGTAAATTGTAATATTGACAGTTCCAGAAACCGCGAAAGCCTCAAAGGGTACAGATGGGTTCTTGCCAGGTATTTCTGTTAAAATCCAAAATTCGCTTTTTCGTAAATCCAATACTTTCGCAAAGAACGTAATAAAGTAGACAGTAGAATTCAGTACATTATCCTAAACTTTATAAAAGTCTTGTACATTTTCCTTAAAATTGTCTAATCGTGTTACAACGCATGAAAGTTTCTCCTACAAAATGTTTTTACCGAAATTCTCCATAAAACGCTTTGAAGCTTTAGGCGCTATTTTCATCCTTATTTAGTGTCCTATAAAAAATTTTTAAAAGGACGAGCCATAAACCCTTACTTAAAGTGGCGGAAGCACGAGATAATTTACTTTACTTCTGAGGTAATATTTCACAAGCTTTTAACAGATTCTGGAATAGTTTAATTTACTCTTGGTTACGCAAACTTTCTCATACTTGTGAAAGGATTTAGGGGTTGTGGATAATCTAACAACTACTTTGAATACCCGGACTGCAGAATTCGCGCCCGGAGCGGTTAAATGTTTGTCCTGCTCCTTAAATCCTCTTAGATTATTCTCGGGCCTCTCGTTGCAGAGTAAAATCTTGCTGCTATCTCTTTCGGGCTTGTTACTTGTCGTATTCGTCATGCACGAAGCGAAAGACCAGGATTATTACGAGCCCCCCTCTTTCAGCGATGGACTGAAGATTTAAAGTTTATTTTGTTTTATAACATTTTTATAGCGCATATAAACTTGCTGTTTCACTTTTTAGCGCATTTTTTTACTACCAAACCCTCATTCGGTATTCCAGAGTTTTTCTGCGAGCTTTTTCCGGCGTTTAGTTGAAATTCATTCGAAATCTGGGTTAAACAATGCAATAACTTTTTACAGCTTTGGAAATACAGAAATTAATTTTGCGTTAGATGAAGCTAATTTATTTGTAATTTGTATTTTATTGAGTTTTTCCAGCGGTAAATGTTGGGACGTTGATGAGAGAGGGAAATGTTTTTGTTTTGACGGCTACGAAATTAAATTTTCGCTCTGTGGAATGTGAAATACGAACGTTTCTGCTTTGCCAATTTGAGTAGCTCATAGCACTGTAAGTAATCGGTTAATTACATGCTTTGAATTATTATTGTGACTGTGTATTTAAGTATGAATGTAATGTAATTGGACCCAATGCACAATGTTAGCGAATTTTAGAAAATATAAAATTATATTTTAGTGAAAAATAGCTGAATGATTAAAAAATAATAATTCCCGTTAAGCGGCGGGTAGCTAAAAATTGGCTAAAATAAGCGGAATCTCTTCTCATAGTAGCTTAATTAATATGCGACCTTTTTACATACTGTATTTTGTAATTAACAAACAATAGATCTAACATTGTAACAAAGTAAATCAATCGGAAAAATGTAGAACATAAGAAAAAATAAATAAATAAAAACGATCAAAACAGAGAAAAATATGGTAAAATTTACCTACACTTATGATACATTTTGGACTTAACCCAACGTACATGTATCACAGCAACTGAGATTATAGAGTTTTATCGCATAGAAATGGATAATTGTTCTCTCTAGTAATTAACAATAATTCTAATATTAATTATTTTAACATTTAACAAAAAAAAGCCCCCGATGTGTAGTAAAAACTAACAAGTGAAAACAACAAAAATAAATAGTAGAGTTTTATTTAATTCAATAAATGTGTTAAGTTGCCTCCATTCACTTCAACACGTCTTCTGATTCGTTTTAGAAACGATCTCCGAACTCGAGCAAGCATGTCAGGTGTAACTGATGTACAGGTCTCGAATATTCTATTTTGTAAATCAATCTTGTTTACTACCGGAGTTCTGTAAACTATTTCTTTAATTATATCTGAAAGAAAAAGTCTAGCGTAGTATCGCAACTTGATGGCCATGTATGCCCAGCTCCTCGCCCAATCCAATTTCCTCTAAATACATAATTCCTAAGAGAATTGTAGTGAGCAGGACTGCCATCATGTTTGTCGTACATTGAGTTGTCCATTGTGCAACAATCCGGGTAAAATGTTTTGTAGGAAATACAAGTAACGTTGTTAGTTAAATTTTTATTTAAGAAGTGTGGTGCAATAATATGGTTATCTACTATGCCACACCAAACATTTACGGAAAAAACTTCTTGACAATGGCTAACACGTATCCAGTGCGGATTCTCTTGTGCATAATAGTGTGAGTTACGACTATTACGTGCGCCATTGTTCAACAATTTGATCTCACTGGTAAACAATACACAATTCTAAAAAGATTTAGAAGTTGATTCTGAACGAAATTACATAATTGCAATCCCAAGTAACATGATAGGAATGAAATATATTCTAACTGAAATACTAATACCCACATTTCTGATTAAATCTCTTTGCCTTGCAAGGGGATTCTGATTCACTGCCTCTAACACTGTTAGCTCTTTTTTCATGTTGGTAATCGTTCTGGGGCATGCTATTTGTATGTAGAGTTGCGTCAACCACTTATAAGGAGGAGACAACTTAGTTGGTCTACCCTGTATATTACCACCCTTTAAAAATCACTAAAGACCTTCTATTACGGTGCATGTCGCCGTTTTATGAAAACAAATCCTGGACGAATGACAAAAAGGTCGCAATTTGGAAAACTTCTTGCACAATCATGGCAGAAATCCGCTACTGTGGAAAATGCAGTAACGGCATTTCGTGCTACCGGAATTGTGCCATTCAATCCTGAAGCTATTCCAGATTATGCATACATTAATAACAATAAAGGCAGCACTTCCACAGAAGACCCAAGTACATCACAGGCTGGAACATCACATGAACAATCCTAAAGACAAGATAAAACACTGAAAGAACAAGAAGATAATCAAGACCAAGCAGGAGAACAAAGTTTAGAGGAAAGGTAAAAAGGAACACTCAGTAAGCTTCTAGAAACCATTTCTCCAATACCTTCAACATCTGCAGTAGAAAACGCCCATAATCGGGGCAGAAATATTCTACTGTTCTTACTTCAGAAGAAAATATTAACAAACGACGACAGATTAACGCAAAAACGAGAAGTACAAAAAAAGAAAAAGTTGCCAATAAAACTGGACAAATTAAAAAATTGAACACAATGAAAACTACTTCACAGCGTAGGAAACGATCTTCTTCATCGTCCAAAAGTTCTACAGAAATCGTATTAAAAGATTCATCAGAAGATGACAATACAACAGAAGCTGAAGATTACGAAAATGAATTTGCAGCATGCAAAGTAGACTACAGGAAAAAAAACTGATGACTGGATACATTGTCTTGTGTGTGGTGGTTGGTTGCACGAGGGATGTGCCACTTACCAAAATTTATGCGAATTGTGTGGAAAACATGCTGTGAAGACAAGGAATCAAATGAAAAATAAATTGCTTATTCTTTGAGGCTTTCGCAGTTTCTCGAATTGTCAATATTACAATTTACTTTTGGCTTAGGCCGCGTCGTCATTTGGGAACTACACCCAGCATTATCAGGTAAGGCCCGACCTGTAGCTTGTCTGCCTTTACAAGCATTTGCTCTAGAAGTTTGAGCCGTATTTGTTCGTAAGCCCTGCCTGCCTAAACAGGGCCGTGTTTACGAATAAATATTGCTCAAACTTCTAAAGCAAATGCTTGTAAAGGAAGACAAGCTACAGGTAGGTCCTTACCTGATAATGCTGGGTGTAGTTTACAAATGACGACGCGGTCTAAGTCGAAAGTAAATTGCAATATTGACAATTAAATTGTTTGCCTCGGTCCATCTCTCCTCCTGTGCGTAGTCCATCTCACCTATATTATGGAGGTGTGATGGACTTTTTGGTACGTTAGATTATGTGTTTTTTGTACAAAGTGTTCAAAGTTTTATATATATCGTGGTCCATCTCTCCTCCACTTACCCTATTGTTAATTTAACACCCTTGTCGGATATTTCAAATTCGTCTTTTCACGAGTATGTATTCGAGACTCTCGTGCTTTTTGGGTCTCTGTCGAGACGACACCCGTGGCAACTCTCCCTTTGCCAGTGCTTGATTACGCTTCTCAAGATAACATCTAAAATTGGCTATAAAAGGTAGGCAAATACAAAAGGATTAAATTTTTATTAAAAATAGAAAGGAAGGTAGTAATCCTTAAGAGTAAATAAGACTTCATGGTATAACAATTTTAATTTTCATTTAAATAGGAGGCGTGACAAACGGCGAATTCCTGCCATATTTCAGTAGGTAGAATACATTTCCGAGAAATCATTAATCAAAAAACTTAGTCAGGTCGTCACGCTTTTACAAATTTCTCGCTGTAGAAAATTTTCTACTGAAAATTTGCCCCCGTCTAATGGGAAATCCGTCACTATACCACACCTTGAAACATCAACAATTCTTCCGCGACAACGCCATATTAGAAGGGAAAAATAAGAAAGCATTCAAAGTGAATTTTATGACATATTATCTATGCTTTTGTACTCTACATCTCAGGCGATCTCACTCGTCACATTTAGACGCTACGACACAACGTTTTGAGAGCCGCTGATTTATAAAATCAAAATTTAATAGTCATCACTACAGCTCAGAAAAATATGGAGTAAAAAACCTTAAAATATGCGATATATATGCACTATCAAATTGCCTAAATATGCATTTCATATACAATAAAAAATTGCAATGATCACGCAATTTTCTGGAAAGTTTGGTGGTAAAACCTAAGATAAGAAAATAAAAGATTATGTATGTACTGCTTAATCACTTTCCAAATTTCTAAATTTCCAAATTGGGATAAACCTTGTATTCTCTTTTGCAACAACTGCCTAAAATATTCTTTGAATAATAACCGCCATAAAATTCAGACATAACAGACGCTTAACAGATATCACATAAAAAAAAAATTAGATACGAAAAATGCATGTTTTTGACTACAGTTCAGTAAAGAATTCGAATTCATGCATTATATATGCTGGAATTCAATTAAATATGCTGTGCATTCTCAAAATACGGAAAAACCAGCAACATAAAATTTTCAAAAATGGGTCTATGACCTAATTCGGATACATTTGAAAAATCACAGCTCAACATACAAGCTAAACTATATGCAAATGCGTATATTTCCGAGCTCTAGTAATCATTGTAAGGCAAACAATTATTCTCTAGTAATCTGTTGTCCATTGCATAACATACTCCTGAATTAATATTGGTACCCAGAATTGGGGGGTATGTGTTACGTGTGCGCAAGTGGGCGTGTTAAAAATACCGGGCAAGCCAAAAAACCATTTTTTTGGACATAAATTGTAGTTATATGCGGTGAAGCCACCTTCTTTTGTTTCTATTTCCGGAGTAATTTCGTTAAAATCGGTTAAGTTGTTTCCAACTAATGCATTTCTTAATGGGAGTATTTATTTATTTAACTGTTCTGTCAGACCACATAAGAAAATTACATTAAGGCAGCAAAGGGAATCTAAAACATCTAAGCGGATTATATCGGAAGACCTGGATGGCCATGATACAGGACCCCGCGACCTATCAATTTGTTCTGGTAAATTTCGTTTACATGTTCTCGAACTATGAAAGAAAAATGTGGAGGCGCACCATCGTTCTTAAACCACGCTCGCTGTTCCAATAATACATTGTGACGCCTGATAATAATTTCCAAGGGAAATTCTCCACACTAAGGAAGTACATAATTGGTTAATGATAGCCTCCCGGAACCTCAATCGAAGATGGGCGGTTCTCTGCTTTGCTCAAATAAATATATTAATTAACTTTACGTTAATTACCTGAAAGGGCGCCAACGACTTAATAATACACTACCATTAACGCAGATGTCGATTGGTCAGTCGTACCCACAGTTTATTACTTACTTAATTCGTTACTACAGAACACAAAGGTAGGAAACAATAAATAACAAGCCCAATTGCAGCAACAATATTTAATGTTAGCAAAAAAATAAATGTGTAGTATATATAACCCAAATTTGCAACAATAAAATATAATTGTATTCGTAACCTGTATCGGTACACAATTGCCAGTACGCAATCACTCAATACAGCCCCAATAATAACTGACTTTGAGCTAAAGTAAAATACTGCGTTTTTCTTCCCAAACAAGCGCCCTCAAGCCGCGTCCTACACTCTAGTCATGAAAGGCCTTTCAAGATTTACAGCGTAGATAAAAAAAAATCAAAGATCGCTGTGAAACCCGAACAAAACGCAATATTACCGCTCCGGTTGACTCACGCTGTATATCCAGTGAAATTCCCGTGATTATGTACGCTAATACTTGTACAAACTAATATACCAATGAATTATGCTAATAAAGTAATTCGAAACACACTGTGCAAATTACAACATAGTCTTTATCTACCCCGTAGTATAAACAAATTCATACAAATAAACAAAGAGTATTTACATGGACTCCAAAATCGTCGAAATTAAAAATAAATGTGCACTTCCCTGGTTAATCTGGAATGGAATGTTCTAGACCAGCTTCGAGTCCGGCAAGTGTTTCCACTGCGGGCGGCTGGATGGAATTCGAATATTAGTTCCCTCAAGCTGCAGATATCACCATTAAAAGCGCAAAAATCTTTGGACAATTCTCACCGTCCCCAAGTTGTCTAAATTCGAATACAAGGAAAAATTAGGTCAGCCATAACTTAAAAGAAAAAGGAAAAAACTCACCAATCGGTAACTACGATTGACTCGACAAAAATCATAAAAGAAACAAAACGTCGAGTATAGCGACAATAAATGTCAATAACGTAATCCAACAATCAACTAAAGATCACGTTATAATCTTTGATTTTCCCACAAAATCGAGATGAACTCAAAGCGACAACCACTTTAACGGGAAAAACCAATTCAACGACACGTTCGTTTTCTGTCAGACGCAGAGAATCAATCACCGGAAATCCTGTTCATCTAAAATCAAACATGCGTAGTACTTAAATGCTGGAAGAAGAGTGAGGGAAACTCCAAAGTATAAACTCCTGAACCCAGTGTGAAATGGGTTGCGGACAACCTAGGCGAAAATACCGTTACAACATATTTAAGCATCGGAGGGAATTAATCTCCGAGCCCTTGGTGAGTCCTTGAAAATATCCGACAGGATAGAGCTACACGATTGGGAGTAGCTTCGACTTAAAGTAGGTGAGCCTCAACTAAGATAGACTTTTCGACTTACATATATTCAGCCATATATATGCTGATAAAATATTTTACATTCTTTCAACACCCTGTATATGCACTGGTTGCAGATAGTATCAAGCAAATTCAGCAGCATATTTGAAATTTTGTTAGATTCCTTGTTATTGCAGTCGAATAAGCGTCTGTGTATTCATACACTGCTATACCTATAGGTGTTAGAAAACATATAAGACTACAGACATGAGCAAAAAAGCAAGTTCACAATGAGGACACTTGGGTATCGTGGATTTCCGTTTTAACAAGTTCTAGCATATTGGATTATACCCATTGGTTGAGTTATACATACAATAACAGTAGTGTATTTATGGTTTGCTTTATTGTGACATATTAAGATCGTGTCTGTAGTACAATGCGCAAAAATGATTGATTATTTCCGATACATTTCGATGTAATTGAAAATAATTAAACAAAAATCGTACATGCATTTCCTATGATAAACGTAGATAATCAACTACGAGTTGCATTAAATTTTAATTCGTACCCGTAAACAATCGAGGAGGCGGCCATGGGCCACAGGTCTGCGCGTTAAACTTCTACGCTAAAGGTCTGGGGTTCAATTCCCAGTACCGAAACATCGGATTTTTATTCTACCTAGTTAATCTTCTCTAGAGTAGAGGTGATTACACTTCTCGTGGTTTGGAGTCCACGTATGTCCCCTATGCCTGTGGTACATTAGAAAACACGCAACACAGGCATAAAATAGAAGATCGCTAAGTCTCGTAAGAGACAAAGCACTCGAAAAAGAAGAATAAGCAAACCTAAGTTAATGGGAAAATCGGAATCGCTAGTTATATTACTTATGAGAAACTAATCTCATCAGCAAGCTTTTCTGTCGTACCGCTTTAAATAAAAGCCGTTTTCACTACGATAATCAAAAGTTAGAGATCACATTCAACATGCAAAAACCCCGCTTTGATGATAATCCTGGAACCTTGTACTCACTCCATGAACACAAATGAGTTCGTTGAAATAGAAATGATTTGGCAGTAAATAATATATCGGGCCGATTTCTCGCTTGACGAATTGCTGACAACAGTGGATTTACGAAGCCGGCGCGTTTCAGGACACTTGCACTTCATCCCCTGTATCCTTCCTGCTTCCTCCTTTCTTCAAATTTCGACAAACTCGAGACAAGAAGGACGAGTTTCCTCGCCGACTCGAGTCGTCTGCGTTTGTCGGATCAGAGATATTGATTCCTGCTTTACATTCCTGCAAAGCCCCCTGTGAATTCCATTTTGCAATAATCTACGACGGTATGTTCGTCTTGAGCCTTATTAAAATTTTGAACTGCCTTTGAGCTTGAATTTTTGCTAAACCATGGATTTCGTGGTAGGCAGATTGGATGCTCAGACTCCCCGAAATAAATTTACTCAGTGTACGTTCTGGTTTGTATTTCGTTCTACGGTTAGTTCTAGTAAATTATTTTATACTGGATACCTTTTGGACTATACAACACCCCGTACAATTTCCCTTAGATGTTGTATAATCTATCATAAACACTTTTATATTTTTTTTAGACCTTACTATCAAACCGAGAAATACCTTAAAAATAAAATCTCATATTTACTTAGTTCAGGCCGTTATTAAAAGTAATCTGGAAGCAAACAAAACTGAATTGCTCCCACGGCATGAGTTTGTAGTTTATGGAGATAAAAGCAAGCCTCTCTTTGACACAGTTTCAATATTACTCAGTTACTTTAGAAGCTGTAAAAAGAAGTGAAGCGGGTAGAATGCACTTCGGGACCAATGATGCAGTGTTATATATCCGTTTTACGAGAGATTCCCGTTCCGAAATTGGTTTCTTATATTCATCCTACCCCTGTGTCAGTTTAATTGAAAAATCCCTCCTGATAGCAAATATCTTTCACCCAGCGTGTTGTTATCCTAACTATTGGAAAATAGTCGGGAGATGTTTATTTGGAAGAATTTTCTGGGAACATCTCTAAGAGCATTCAATGAACATTTCTCGAAATGTCTTCTGATCGAATTTTCAATGTCCAATATTTCATTTCCACGTAGGGTTCTTCTATTTAGTTTATTAGACATATGCGTTCCTTGTCGTTCATACAGCAGTTTTAAAAATATCTTTGCAATTAAGTAAATCATGGAATCTTTCAACTTTATAACACGAGAGTGTATGAAATTATACCTGATTTCGAAGATGTTGGGTATTAGTAAATAAGTAACAACAGCTACCATATTACATCGATTATAAGACGCCACTGATTATAAGACTCACTATAAATATAGAGACACAAAAATAGGGGAAAGCATGCGTCTTATAAATTTATAATACATGTAATATGGTAATCTTTCTATAAAGTATTGGTTAATGTGTAAATTGATTATATGCATTTTTATGGTTGGAATTGGCGGATTTGATTAAGATGGGAGCGTAAAAACTCGGCAAACACCTTTGCCAATATCTGCTGTACAGAATATACAAGGTAAGCAAAAGCAAAAAATGCTAGTTAAGGTTATATATCAATTTTACTAAATTGCTTCTGGAAAATGGTATTTATATTTTTATTTAGATATTGTTTATACATATTAATGTGAATTAATATATTCAGAACCAGTGAAGTATAATATATAAAAACTGTAATACAATAAGCAATAAAGCAATAAAAACCCAGACAAGTCAAAAAAAGTCTTGGAATTTTAAAGTTTTGTCTTACACTAATCTGTAATTATAAAGATGTAAACATTATAAATATTTTTAGCTCTCATACATTAATAATTAACATCTCAAAGTTTATTATGGTATTTATTTAATAGAAATTTAAAATTTACATTTTATTTTGCCAGTGTTTGTACTTTTAGTTAGCTATAGTCAAGGTTACATTGCCGTTTCAACTGTTCTGCGGTCCCTGTGGTCGAAGTAGTGAGGTTATGCACTTACGGACTATGTAAATAAACGGTAATTTGAAATTAAATTGTTGCATACACATTTACAGAACAAAATAAACAAAGGATATTACAAAAGATGTTAAAAATGTTGACCATTGTTTTCTAAACATAAATGCCACTCTTCTCTTAAGATTTTCAAACACAGAGTATCATCTAACTTTTGTGAAATATTATTTTGTAAATCTTCTACATTTTGTAGTCTATTACTAAAAATATTGTTTTTTAGATTAGGGAATAGAAATAAGTCTGGAATTGTAAGATCGGGTGTCCTTGGTGGAAACAAACGTCTGCTAATTAACCGATCATCATAAAATTCCTGTAAAAATTGTATGACACGATTAGCAGTATGTCTGGTGACATTGTGCTGCTGGAAATAACCATTTCTAATTTCATGAAGTTCATTGAAAAATGGGCTTAAGATATTAAGAAGATAATAATCGGCAGTTATATTTCCTACAAAAAACTTCAAAACTGTTCATCTTCTTGAAAACTCATAAACCGATCGTTTGTGGATGTAACGGTGTATCCTCAAACATATGCGGTTAATCTGTTGCCCATATTCTCATATTTTGGCTGTTAAGATACCCATTGTGGTGAAACAATGTTAGACAAGTACCGAACGACAATTCAATTTCTTGGCTTAGTTTTCTGATCGGCTTGGAAGGAGTTGCTTCCATGATATTCCTAACATTATCAATTATTTCTGCAGTCCTTTTCAGGCTTCCTGGTGCCTTCTGCCTTTTAATGCTTCCGCTTTTTCTAAAATTGTTCATAAAAATATTGGCAGTTTAAGAGAAATTGTTGTAAGTGTAGTTTGCAGCTTTATTAGGATAACAATGTTGAAATTTTCTGAAACAGGTTTCAAGTAAATCTTGGCAACCATCATTTTCATTCTTGGTACCATTATGAAAATAAGATTCTAATATGAAAATTTTATTTTCCACTGTTAACATCTTCAAATTAACAGTATTGTAATATGTAATTATAATAACTTTTGCTGTAATCATTTAATTAAATAAACAACCTAACAAAAATTTGAAATGTAAACTGTCGATTATTATTAATGTACGACAGTTAAAAATATTTATAATGTTTACATCTTTATAATTACAGATTAATCTAAGACAAGACTTTAAAATTTCTAGGGCGTCTTTGATTTGGGTTTTTATTGGTCGCACGGCGGTAAGTATATGTCGATAAACAGACCACAGGAAAAAGATGGACCCAAAAAAACGCGAAATAAAGAAAGATGAAAATCGATCGAAGAGACCTATATTCAGCAATGGGTGGAAGAAGGCTAAGTTAGAAAACGAAGAAGAATAACCATATATCTCATATCATTAAATATAACATGCATTAACGTAGTGGCACAGGAAGAAGAATTGATTATCACAACAACAGCATATACGACACTAATAACAATGTATAGATAATGCAATTTTAATATAAACCATTAAAAATTTAAAAATTCATTACCGGGTAAAATATTTCTGTAATGTACTGTCAATCCAGCACAGTTGCAATTAGATTGTGATCTGTATTATTTATTTTCTAAATATTTGAAATTATTAGAAAACAAAATTGTATCAGTTATACTACTTGCTGATGACTTTAGTATCATCAACAACCTTTCCGCCGCACTGCTGGGCATCGGCCTCTTCTCGTTCGCGTGTTTCTCCTCAGCGCTAAGGTATAAACACGGGACACCTACAATTTAACGTCGAATCTGAACGACAGAAATTCCAGAGAAGGTTTTTAGCATTAAGATCCCACGGTTGCAAGCCGGATTGGGAAATTGTGTGTGGTGGGTTGCAGACAAGATTTTTATAAATCTGCATAGTTCTGCTTAGGTTTCGAACCCAAGTCAGAATCGACCTTTATTCAGAAAGCGAGCGCTCTACCAACTGAGCTACCACCACACCTTTAGTATATAAAATATAATAATAATAATAATATCTGGTATCAACATGACGGTGTTTTACCTCATTTTAATCAAGAAATCACAAATTATCTTAAGGATTTAGATTGTACGGAGAGGTACGATAGAATAGCCACCCTGTTTACCAAACGTGACACCATTAGATTATTTATTGCGGGTGTGGAAAAATACATAGCGGTAGATCTAAAAAAAATAAATTTGGTGAAATACGGGGTGTTTCGAAATTCGCGCCCACGGACTGTGGGATGGTGTTATGCGACAAAAACTAAACAAAAAGTTCCTCCATTTTTCCATCAGACCACTATTTTTCGATCTAACGCGGTTTTAAAAATCTGGAAATCGCATAAAAAAGTGTTGAATCTCAACTTATGAATGTTTAATCAGTTGGTTAAACTTAATAATAACAATTTTTAAAAACAAAAGAAGGTACAAACTATAATAAAATTATGACGAGTACAATTACAACATTTGTTCAAAATGTCCGCCTTCTGCTACTAAACAAGCTTCAGCACGTCGTTGGACTGCTCGAACAGAGTTGCGTACCATCTCCGGTGTTATTTCTCGCGCTGCCTGGAACACGTGGTTTTGCAGCTCATTCAGATTGGCCACTGGTGTTTTGTAGACCAACGATTTTAGGTAACCCCATAAAAAGAAGTCGCATGGCGTTAGATCGGGCGAACGAGGCGGCCAAGCAATTGGACCGCCTCTGCCAATCCAGTGATCAGGGAAATAATGGTCGAGGTAGTCACGTACAATTAACGCGAAATGGGGGCCCGCTCCATCGTGCATAAACATCATATTTTGGCGTGCCATTTAGAGCTACATCATCTAGGAATTCCGGGACATCTTGTTGCAGGAAATTTAAATAATTTTGTGCGTTTACGCGATTCGGCAAAATGTGGATGAACTCAAAAGAGGGAATGGAATGGATAGAAATAAAAGAATAGGAAATTACGCTTAAATTTCTTACCAGTCGATCACCTAATAATCCACCCCATACGTTTAAACCGAAGCGGTGTTGGTGATTTCTAATCCTTGTTGAACGTGGATTTTCATTATCTCAAAGGTGCACGTTGTGTACGTTGAAAATACCATCGCGTGTCAACAAACATTCGTCCGTCCAGAGAATGCAATCTCGGAAATTCAAGTCACGTTCGTGATGATCGAGGTACCATTCGCAAAATCTACGTCGAACTGGACCATCATTATCTTGCAAGTGTTGCACCCTGGTATAGTGATACGGATGCTGTGGGTCACGTTTTAGGGCACGCCACACGCGGATATGGTTAATTCCTAATTCTCTGCCAACGCACCTAGTGCTTCTTGAGGAATCATTTCTCATCAAATCAAGAGCTACATCATCATGTAGACGCTGACGACCAGCATTTACACGTGGTGGCACCGCAACATTCCCGTTAAACAGAATTCGGTCCTCTAATCTTCATAAAATTTAGCATCTGGTAGCCGCCGCCGTAGAGGATATCGCACCGCGTATAAACGCACCGCTTGCCCTGCTCGATTATTACAAGCCCCAAGTGCCATCAGCATATCGTAATATTCTCGATTTGAATAATTATCGGCCATTATTTCGCAATTTGAATTGTACGATAAGAAAAGGTAAACATCAAACTTTTTACAATAAATTGTTTTGAACTATCTTTTGTTTTCTGACAGTTGTCATGGATTAATTTAACCACTTGATCAAACATTTAAAATTGAAATTGAAGACCGTTTACGACCATTTTCAGATTTTTAAAACCGCGGTAGCTCGAAAAATAGTGGTCTGATGGAAAAATGGTAGAGGAACTTTCTGTTTAGTTTTTGTCGCATAACACCATCCCACAGTCCGTGGGCGCGAATTTCGAAACACCCTGTATATTAACCACTAAGTGTGATAAGTCCAGTGAGAGATTTTTTAATACGATTAGGGTGTTGTGCAGCCGCAGAGGGACAGCAGTTTTGAGAATTTCTTCTAGTTTGTTAATGATTTATTTTTTAGTGTCGTTAAAGCAAAACGTTAAATTGTTTTTACAAGATTCGCTTTATATATCTAGAAAATGTTTTACAACAATCTTGTGAATGCGATTCTTTATCCATCAACGGTATGGTGCTGTACCGATCCTATTTTTACGCCTAAACGAGTGGCGTTAAATGAATGATATAGGATTTTGTACGGTTAAAAAACTCATGAAGAGGAGAAAAGGGGCTAAGATGTCATTTTAGAGAAAATGTAGTAGATACTGAAATTAAGTTGTCTTGCAAACGGCGTGCAAGGTGTTTTACAACCAATATAATATATCTTAAATGAATTAGCGCTAACCAGTTGCGTTAGCGATACTGCGCAAGCTAGCAGCTCAGAAATTATCCAAACACAAAGTAAATTTAAATAACTAAAGCTTAAAAAGACAGATTTACACTTGCTGAAGAGACAAGATTAAATTATTTAGCAATTGTGTATACAAAGTGTACAGCTTGTAAAAACGAGGCACAGAAAATTCTTGCAGCTCTGAATCTGAAAGAGTAAGTGTTTTAATTAAGGTAAATAATGCATTCTGTTGTAAAGTTCATATTCTTTAAATAATATTTTGTACATATTTTGCAACAGTTTATCATTATTAACTTGATCGAATGCAATACCTTCTTCCCACTGTTTGGATTTTGCTGATTGCTGATTTGCTGTTACAAAAAATATTTTTTGCTGAATCACTTATTCTGTAATTTCTTGGTTGAATGTTTTAACCATTAGCAGAAATTGTTAATTAATAACACATTCATTAAAAATTACACATAGATTTTAATATCAAGTAAATAATTATTAGATATGTTTCGATGCATATTAATTTTAAAAATACACACACCAAAATACTTCGTTAATCATTTGCATTATTATCCATCATCCAACAACTAGCAATGTGTGTTGTTATGGCTTTTACCACTAACTCCTTCTATTTCGTGCAGCAACCCTGATAAAATAATCGTTTGTTTCAAATATGTTAAGGGCATCAAAACTTACTTTTCCCGGGCTGCCAGTAATTTAAGACCGGCCCTGGCAGTTTTCATAAACCAAGTGAAGATCACTTAATTCACTTAAACGGTATTAGTTGTAAGACATCTTGTACTAAATTCGTGAAATAGTGTTACATAGCAACCTACTTTCAGCTGTTTTATGGCAATTTAATTAGTGTTTTTATAATTGCTCTTAAAAGGTAAGGTTCACTGTTTTCTACGTTTTCTATAAAACAACCATCGTTATGAAGACAATAAAAAAGGCGGACATAAAATGAGTATTTTATAAAATACTTATTCCTGATGTAAATTTGCATGCCCTTTCGCAGGGAGAAAAAATTAAGCGTGTTAAAGGGGCCACCCAATAAATCACCACATCCTTTGCGAAATTATGATTGTATTTCTTTATGTCGTGTGATCAAAGACATACAAGTAAGTTATGATTGTTGCTAATTTTGCTAGAATAAACGCGCTCTTTATTACCGTCACATATATGTCAAATGGAGTGCAGACACCTACAGTGGATGCAATTTTAACATTAATTTAATGATAATTATAACAAGTATAGATTGATGAACATGAGAAATATTGTAGGTATTAACAAACTCTTGTGTTAATTCAGTAGGTGCTAATTCTTCATGAAATTCGCGTCTGTCCCTGGGTAGTACAGCTAATTTAAAATAGGATTTAAACAGTTAAAATAGTTTTAAAAAAATAAAGAGCCATAATAAACACCAAGCCTAATATATTACAATTGATAGCTATCAACTAGCAGTAGGCTGACAAACAGTGATGCCAATTGGTTTATCAAAAGCTACCCTAATTTATTTGCTTATCGATCACACGGTACTGCTAACATTACAAATACGCCAGAGTTCGATTTTACGGAAGATCAAGGGGCCGCAGAAATAAGTTTGTTATAGGCAAGGTTAGCTACCAAAACTTAATTAAATAAGACGGTGAAAGGTACCTACTGTACATTTGCTTTATTATTATCTGCAACGATATCAGAACAAGAACTACAAAATTATGGAATATTCATTCACAAGAAATGGTTAATATTTTATACTACGTTCACTAAAATTATTGTCTCTCGTTTCAGTTGGTTCCTAATTTTATAAGGTGATCGTATGTTAGAGATCAGCTTGCTAGACTTCTACGCTGAAGGTCCCGGGTTCAATTCCCAGTCTCGAAACATCGGATTTTTAACAACCGTTCTCTCTCGCAAGGTAATGCCAAATCAGCGAGGTATTCTGCCTAGTAAATCTCTGAAGTAGAAATGTTTACACTTCCCGTGGTTCGGAGCCCACGTTAAGCTGTAGGTCCTCTATGCCCGTGGTATCAAGAGATCCAAAAAAAGCAGATCCTCAGCGGGCTGTGGAATGAAAAGTCACGTCTGTACTAGACTAAAGGAATGTTTATAATGTCAGATAAATTAGTTATCTTTTTTTTTATACGAATCTGACAGATTGTTAAAATGATTTTTAATGCACTTCAAAGAGCATTCATTATTGAATCTGACTTTCGGAACGGGTTTCAAGGTGACGGAGAATGGACCTATTCGATTCCTCCTTGTTTTGTGGAATTCCGAGAGAGGTATCCCAATGAAATTATTACATACCGAAAATTTTATGCTTTGGTTAAGAATTTAGTCAACAATTTTCGAGAAACTGGAAGTGTTGGAAGGAAAGAAAGGTCTGGTAGGCCAAAGAAGATAGTACTTGCTTTAATTGAAACTGTAAGACAACGAATTGACGAAGCCCCAAAACACCAATTAGACATTTATGCCAGCAAGTTGATGATTTAAGTTACGGTACATGCCACAGAATATTCAGACAAACTTTGCATCTGCATCCTTACCGATTTATTTCCGTTCAGGAGCTTTTAGTACAACATTATCCAAAAAAAGTTCAGTTTTGTCGTTGGTTTTTGATCTCAATGATGAGCAGTTAAATTTAACCTTTTTTACCGACGAAGCCTGGTTTTACCTTAACGGGCATGTTAATTCACAGAATATGCGGATTTGGAGTAACGAGAATCCACACGTTACAATTAAAGCTCCCCTTCATTCACAGAAAACAGGAGTCTAGATTGGAATGAGTCGTCGTAGGTTAGTTGGACCAATATTTTTCGAAGGCACGCTAACTACAGCAAGGTACAGGCACGAATTATTGCAACCTTTCTTAAATGAACTTCACGATGATGAGCTACGGGATGGTTTTTTGCAACAGGGTGGCGCAACAGCTCATGCAGCTGCAGATACAATTAATTTTTTACGCGAATGTTTTGATGACCGAATCAGTAGTAGGAATACTGCAACACCCTGGCCCCCTCGCTCTTGTGATATTACTGTTTTGGACTTTTTTCTATGGCCCTATTTGAAAAGCACCATTTTTAAAACTCCAGTTAATAATTTAAACGAACTGAA
Organism: Limonius californicus; assembly: GCA_014611495.1. NCBI lineage: Eukaryota > Metazoa > Arthropoda > Insecta > Coleoptera > Elateridae > Limonius > Limonius californicus. The sequence continues at coordinate 44,558 of JABXWE010007206.1, forward strand.
ACTTAGAATTTAAGAAAACTGTCAAGAAATTAACAACTCAAATCAATTATTACAAAATGTTTCTGAAGATATGAGAAGACGAATTCAGAAACGTTTGGAGGAAGAAGGCGGACATTTTCAACATTTATTGTGATCATTACATTAGTTCAGGTTTATTCATTTCTTTTACTGTTGCTCAATACAAGATTTCTGCTCCTAAAAATTACGTTTCATTATTATTTTATTCCAGCTACCACAACCTATCCTGAAATTGACATTATAAACATTCCTTTAGTCTAGAAAACACGTGATTTTTCATTCCACAGCCCGCTGGACATAAGCTTTTTTTTTTATCTCTGATATTTTAAAAAGCGCAAACACAGGCATAGGAAAGATTTGCTACTTAAGAATAAGAATTTTAAAGTACCACAGCTAATACATTACTGTTAGCCCATTTTCAGATCATAAATATCTGTAAAAGTGGCTATCAATATTTTCAAATAGTTCAATAATTCTGATTTTGTCCCCTTGGGTTGCTAAGACTACATTCAAGACACACCTCAGTTTATTTTTAATATGGTTTAATAAATACAGAATATCGTAGTTTCTGTTTAAAATGAACGACAGTAGTATGTTTTAACGGTACTCCATTCTATGACCACCTACAAGGAAAACTAATCCATATCGATCACCAGCTTCACTCTTTGTACAATCTGTCACCTAAACAATTCACAAGCGTTAAATACTCCGGGGAATTCCCAAGTTTCTTACAGACAAGTTCGCTATAAAAGGAAAGTTTTTCTTATTTCACGTATAAATATAAAAAAAACCCCAAACAAATATATAATTATAGATAAAAGAAACGTAGGGCGTCCGAAAGGCACTGGTATGAACAGTTTACATGAAGACGGAACAAACCAAAAATGTTTTACCCCTTGAAGTTGATGATGATGACGGAAAATAAAGCGAGTTGCAATAAGTGAATGCGGGTTTGGTATAAACAGAAATAGTTAATTAGTTTGTTTTGATGAGGATTTGGGTGGTATTTTCAATTTACTTAGAACATTATAATCGAGTACAGTATATGGGAACTTTTCCTTCTTCTTCTTGTTCTAGTCTCTCTCTATCCAAATATACATACCTCTTTTCTAACCTCTTCTTCTTCCTCGCGACCTCCAGTCTAAAATCTTCTTGTTTAACCTATCTGAGCTTCTAACAACATTTCTGGCCCATTCTTATTTTTGTCTTACTATTCTTATTGCTATATCTTCCACTTTCGATCTTCCTCTTAGACATTCCTTTGGTTTTCTGTCTGCTAAAGCTATTCCCACAATTTTTCGCTCCATGGTTCTCTGTGCTATTGTCATCTTGTTTATGATTTTTCCGTGCCATATGTAAACTTTTGCTTTTAGTTCTGACGGTATCCGACCCTCCGGCTGCAGTCCTTCTTCCGGTTTCTGCTTCTTGATTTTCTTTGTCTACTCTCATTTCATGACCCAGGTAAATACTTAGTTAAAGTAGAACCAAATTTTTAGTAACAAATGTTAAAAAAATCCCTATCCAAATGCGATTACCAGTCAGCAGGTAGCATGTAATAGCTGAACAAAAAAATTCAAATAACTCGTAAACCGTTCACTTTATCAACTTCAAACAAGAGGACCAAATTTGAAGAATATTGAATGACGGGCACAAAAAAGTCAACAAAACACGTGAAAAATCACACACAAAAAAGTTAGAATAGAAAGTCTAAGCCCTAAGGGAACAATGTGAAAACTAATACTTCCAGCCCATTCACGGAAAATCTAACTAAACTAGAAAAATCCTCGTCAAAAAATAAATATTTTTCATCGGGAAGAGTATTTTGAAATTCCTAAAGGTTTTCGAGTTATTTGCGAAATACGATTTTCAAAATTCAACTTTGAGGGCCTGTAACTTTGTAGCCATACATTTTAGAGAAAAATTTTATTTGACTTTTTCTAGTAGATTACACACTTGAAGCAGGGGTACGTGTTTTTGGTTCACGTTGTATATTATAAAGTGTTATAATAAAAGTATCTAGGTAAGATTAAATTAAAATTACCGAATAACCGACCATCTATTCCCTGAATATTGTTAAATATCTTAACGTTCTAATGAGTGCTGTTGTCCACTAACGATGTAGGTAATCACGTTAAATTTGTTTTGCAGTATGAATCATTTGTTTTCGAAAGTATGTTAATTTGGTTATTGTTCTGGGTAAATTCAGTCGTAATTTTGACCAGTGGCAGTTACATCATGGCTTTCTGGAGACCTTTCGAAAGCGACGATAGTAATCAAATTATGGAAATTGCAAACAGTGATACCGACGAAGACATAGATGTTGTGCATTAGTGAAAGTGTTTGATAATAGATATGGTATTTAAATATAAAGTTATAAATAAACGGCAATACATAATGGAAAGTGATCGAATTGTGGGGTTACGAGACGAATACCTTAAGATGATTAATTTACCGTAGGAAAAATTCATCAATAATTTGGTTAAATGAAGCATGGTACGATACTCATAACGTCATCAGAAAAGGTTGGACTGATAATTCAACGAAAACCGTCATAGATGTTCTACCTTCTAGAAGAAAGCGCGTAATAATTGTCCATGCTGAGTGAAAATGGTTTCGCTGACTATTTGAAATTATCAAAAAACATTAGCAGTTCCAACGCAGATTGCCACCAAGATATGAACGCCAAAATGTTTGAAGATTGGTTTTGCACATTTTTATTTCCCAACATTCCGGAAAACAGCGTGATTGTGATGGATAAAGCATCTTACTATTCCAGGAAAAAACTAAAGAGATATCCAACCAAAGCACAAAAAAAACACATATACAATTTTTAAATGAAAATAATTTTTCTATTCCTGGCAATGTGAAAACTAAACCAGC